>BSBM01001060.1:0-240000 GCA_027924585.1 Larix kaempferi
TCTATGCTTAGATGAACGTTCATATAGACTGAGATTCATGTTTCTATGCTTCGATTTATTATCTTCTGAGCATCCATTTATTTCTCTAAAATTAGAGTGGATTCATTTAAAAATTGATGCC
Organism: Larix kaempferi; assembly: GCA_027924585.1. Lineage (NCBI taxonomy): Eukaryota > Viridiplantae > Streptophyta > Pinopsida > Pinales > Pinaceae > Larix > Larix kaempferi. The sequence continues at coordinate 122 of BSBM01001060.1, forward strand.
CGTTGTTAATGGACTGTCTTCATTTCTTTCCCTATAACCTGGAAAAATCTTATTGACTGTAATAAGATAGCTATCTTGCCTTTGTATGAAAATATTTGTTTAACTACTGGTCCATATTTTTCTGTTTTCTCCACTCCAATGCCCAATGGTATCCTGTTCATGTTGATCTAGCCACCTCATTAAAAATCCTTAAGTTTTTATTTATTTTACAAATTGGCCCTTGAGTTTCATTGTCAAACTGTTGTCGTGGTGACATTGGATGGCAGATTTGCCGAGAGAGCCCTCTCTGGCTGAAGGAGGCCAACCTTCAGTCTAAAGATTGGTTTGAAATAGGTTACCTCGGGTTTCTTTGATACAGCCCAAGGAAAATCAGAGTGCTAACACGCCTCCTCCTCCTTCTCTCTCTCTCTCTCTCTCTCTCTCTCTCTCTCTCTCACACACACACACACACACACACACACATAGAAACAAACACAAACCCATCTACTCCACCTACCCCGAGCACCCTCCCCTCTTTGTCTCTCTCCCAACCTCCCTAACACCCCTCCATTCTCTCTTTCTATGTCACATCCATGTACCTACTCCTCCCATATATCTAATGCCCCTCCACTCCCTATCTCTCTCTCCACTCCTATGCCTAGCTCTTATTAACCTCCTCTCTCACTCTCTCACCCCATTACTATACCCAAACATATGATACCCCACCTACTCTCTCTCTCTCTCTCTCACACACACACACACAGCTCTTATCCCTAACTCTTATTAAACCCCTCTCTCACTCTCTCTCTCCCCTACACCTCCACCTAGACCTAACCCCCACGTTTTATCTCTCCCCTATCCGCTAACAACCCCTTACTCTCTTTGATTATGAGTACCACCCAACCTATTCTCTATATACGTAACCCCCCTCCTACAATCCCTACCCATAATCACCCATCCCGGCCCTCTCTCTCTCTCTCTCTCCCCTACTCCCCCCATTTCTCTCTCTTTATTCCCCCATCCCCTACAACTTACAACCCCTAATCTCGCTCTCTCTCTCTCTCTCACCCAACCCTATACCCTGGTTTCTCTCTAAATTCCCTAACCCTTATTATTACCCTCTCTTACAATCTCACCACCATAACAAAACTACCCTTAACCCCCCTACTCTCTCTCTCTCTCACTCACTCACCTCTCCCCCGTAACCCTCACTAGCCCCCTCTCTCACTCTTTGTCTCCCATATTCCTCCACCTACACCTGACGCCGACACCTTTCTCTCCCCATTCAAACCCCTAACACCCATAATCTGTCTCTCTCACTCTCAGTATAGGTGACCCTATTCTCTCTCTCCATAACCACACTAACACTCTCCCTATATAGAAACACCATCTTTTACTCTCTCTCTCTCTCTCTACCCCTACCCCAAACCCTATATATCTCTTTGTCTCTTTCCTAATCCCCCTCTTCCTATGATTTAACACCACCCATATCTCTCTCTCTTCCCCATGCTATAAACCACCTTCTCTCTAGCTTTCCTAATATTACCCAAAATGCTACCCCCGATCCCCCCACCATGATCTCTATCACTTTCTTTACACCAAACTCACTCCTCCCCCTATATCTAATCAACCACATCGTCCCCTCCCAACAACCCCTACTCTCTCTCTCTCTACCCCCAACACATAAACTTACACCCCTCTAATACTCAACCAACTCCTAACCCCACCACCAACACCCCCCCATTGTCTCTTTATCTCTCTCTTTCTACATATCACACCACACTTCTACTCTCCCTACCACTAACCATCCTCCTCTCTCTCCCTATCCTCCTATGCCTAACCCTTCCCAAACCCCCTATATCTCTCTCACCACCCTTCCTCTTTGCCTACATATGACACCTCCTCCACAACTCTCCTTCTCTTCCCTCTTCCCAATAACCTTTTTAAAAACCTTATCTCACTCTTTATCTCTCCTAATCCATCACTTACACCTAACCCCCACCCCTCTCTCTCTCCCTCAGCTCCCTAACACCTCCTCTATCTCACTCTCACTACCCCTAAGCTAGCACTCTCTCTCCTTAACCCATATCCTACTCTCTATGCACATAACTTCTACATCCACCCCACCATCTCACTATAAACTCCCCCTACCCCTACCCCTCCCCCTCCCTCTTTCTCTCTCACTCTTCCCTAATCCCACTACCCCTACCACTTACCACTCCCCATCTCTCTCTTTATCCCTCATATCTCTAACTTTGCTAACATTCCCTAAACTCTTATGCCCCCTCCCCCCACTATGATCTTTATCTATTTCTCTACCCCAAACCCATGCTCTCTCTTCTTAAACCCTCTCTGACTCTTTATACCCATAACCTCTCCATCCACCCCTCACTATATTTCTCTCTCCAAATCCCCCTACACTTAAACATCCCCTCCCCCCTCTCTATCACTCTCTCGTAAGCCCCCTATCCCTACCACTTACCACCCCCTGATCTCTCTCTTTTCCCATACCTTATACCCCCCTCTCTAACTTCCCTAATATTCCCTAATCTAACTATTTATCCACCCCAACCACCCACAACCCACCTAGCCCCAATCATGCATAGCCTTCCCTTGTACCCCCTAATCTCTCTCTCTATCTCTCACCCCTATAATCCCATACCTACACCTTACCCCCTGCCCCCTCTCTCTCGCAACCCTTAACAATCCCCTGCTCGTATTCTCTCTCTCTCTCTCTCTAACACACACACACACACACACACACAACTACTCCTTGCCGTATAACTAACTTCCCTCCTTCTCATCTCTCTCCCCCTTCCTTTCCCTACCCCATACTAACCACCTATGTGACTTTCTAAACACCTAATACTCCCCTACCTCTAATCCCCCTTACTCCTCCTCCCTCTCTCTCTCTCTCTCTCTCTCTCTCTCTCACACACACACACACACACACACACACACACACACACACACACACACAGACACACACACACAAACATACACAAACCCATCTACTCCACCTACCCCGAACACCCACCCCTCTTTGTCTCTCTCCCAACACCCCTCCATTCTCTATTTCTATGTCACATCCATGTACCTACTCATTCGATATATCTAACGCCCATCCACTCCCTATCTCTCTCTCCCCTCATATGCCTAACTCTTATTAACCTCCTCTCTCACTCTCTCACCCCATTACTACATCCACACACATGATACCCCACCTACTCTCTCTCTCTCTCTCTCTCTCTCTCTCTCTCTCTCTCTTTGACACACACACACACACACACACCTCTTCTCCCTAACTCTTATTAAACCCCTCTCTCACTCTCTCTCTTTCCTACACCTCCACCTAGACCTAACCCCCACATTTTTTCTCTCCCCTATCCCCTCACACCCCTTGACTCTCTTTGATTATGACTACCCCTAACATATTCTCTATGTACGTAACCCCTCTCCTACTATCGCTACCCATAATCACCCATCCTGGACCTCTCTCTCTCTCTCTCTCTCTCTATCTCTATCTCTCTCTCCTACTCCCCCCCTTTCTCTCTCTTTATTCCCCCATCCCTTATAACTTACAACCCCTAATCTCTCTCTCTCTCTCTCTCTCTCTCTTACCCCACCGCATACCCTTGTTTCTCTCTTAATTCCCTAACCCTTACTATTACCCTCTCTTACAATCTCACCACCATAATACAACTACCCTTAACCCCCCTACTCTCTCTCTCTCACTCACTCACTCACCTCTCCCCCATAACCTTGACTAGCCCCCTCTCTCACTCTCTCTCTCCCATATTCCTCCACCTACACCTGATGCCCACACCTTTCTCTCGCCATTCAAACCCCTAACACCCATAATCTATCTCTCTCACTCTCAGTATAGGTGACCCTATTCTCTCACTCCCTAACAACCCTAACACTCTCCCTATATAGAAGCACCCCCTTTTACCCTCTCTCTCTCTCTCTCTACCCCTACCCCAAGCCCTATGTATCTCTTTATCTCTTTCCTAATCCCCCTCTTCCTATGATTTAACACCCCCCATATCTCTCTCTCTTCCCCATGCTATAAACCCCCTTCTCTATAGCTTCCCTAATATTACCCAAAATGCTACCCCCAATCCCCCCACAATGATCTTTATCACTTTCTTTACCCCAACCTCAATCCTCCCCCTATAGCTACTCAACCACATTGTCCCCTATCGACCACCCCTCTTCTCTCTCTTTATCTCTCTCTCTCTGTCTAACCCCATCACACAAACTTACACCCCTCTACTCCTCAACCAACTCCTAAACTTCCACCACCCACTCTATCCCTACCGGTAGCCATCCTCCTCTCTCTCCCTATTATCCTATGCCTAACCCTTCCAAACCCCCAATATCTCTCTCACCACCCTTCCTCTTTTCCTACCTGTGACACCTCCTCCACATCTCTCTCTCCTTCCCCTCTTCCCACTAACCTTTTTTAATACCCTCTCTCACTCTTTATCTCTTCTAATCCTTCACTTACACCTAACCCCCACCCTTATCTCTCTCCCTCATCTCCCTAACACCACCTCTATCTCACTCTCACTACCCCTAACCTCACACTCTCTCTCCTTAACCCCTATCCTACTCTCTATACACATAAATTCCACATCCACCCCCCATCTCACTATAACTATCCCTACCCATACCCCTCCCCCTCCCTCCCTCTCTCACTCTTCCATAATCTCACTACTCTTACAACTTACCACTCCCCATCTAGCTCTCTACCCCTACCTTATACCCCTCATATCTCTAACTTTACTAACATTAGCTAAAATCCTATGCCCTCTCCCCCCACTATGATCTTTATCTATTTCTCTACCCCAAACCCATGCTCTCTCTTCGTAACCCCTCTGTGATTCTATATACCCATAACCTTCCCATCCACCCCTCACTATATTTCTCTCTTGAAATCCCCCTACCCTTAAACATCCCCTCCTCTCCACCCTCTCTCTCAATCTCTCATAATCCCCCTACCCCTACCACTTACCACTCCCTGATATCTCTATTTTCCCCTACATTATACCCCCCTCTCTAACTTCCCTAATATTCCCTAATCTATCTATTTATCCACTCCAACCACCCACAACCCCCCTAGCCCCAATCACGCATAAAATTCCCTTATACCCCCTAACTCTCTCTCTGTCTCTCACCCCTATAATCCCCTACCTAAACCTAACCCCCCTCCCCCCTCTCTATCCCAACCCTTAACAATACCCTGCCCCTATTTTCTCTCTCTCTCTCCCTCTCCCACACACACACACACACACACACAGCTACTCCTTGCCCTATAACTAACTTCCCTCCTTCTCCTCTCTATCTTACTTCCTCATCCTAACCCTTAATAACCACCTATGTCACTCTCTAAACCCCTCTCCTACTATCCCTAACCATAATCACCCATCCTGGCCCTCTATCTCTCTCTCTCTCTCTCTCTCTCTCTCTCTCTCTCTCTCCTCTCCTACTCCCCCCCTTTCTCTATCTTTATTCCACCATCCCCTACAACTTACCACCCCTAATCTCTCTCTCTCTCTCACTTACCCCACCCTATAACCTCGTTTCTCTCTAAATTACCTACCCCTTACTATTACCCTCTCTTACAATCTCAACACCATATTAGAACTACCCTTAACCCCCCTAATCTCTCTCTCTCTCACACTCACTCACCTCTCCCCTATAACCCTGACTAGCCCCCTCTCTCACTCTCTCTCCCATATTCCTCCACCTACACCTTACGCCCACACCTTTCTCTCTCCATTCAAATCCCTAACACCCATAATCTGTCTCTCTCACTCTCAGTATAGGTGACCCTATTCTCTCTCTCCATAACCACACTAACACTCTCCCTATATGGAACCAATCCCTTTTACCCTCTCTCTCTCTCTGTCTACCCCTACCCAAACCACTATATATCTCTCTGTCTCTTTCCTAATCCCCCTCTTCCTATGATTTAACACCCCCCATATATCTCTCTCTTCCCCATGCTATAAACCCCCTTCTCTCTAGCTTCACTAATATTACCCAAAATGCTACCCCCAATCCCGCCACCGTGATTTCTATCACTTTCTTTACCCCAACCTCACTCCTCCCCCTATATCTAATCAACCACATAGTCCCCTCCCCACCATCCCTACTCTTTCTCTCTCTCTCTATCTCTCTCTCTCTCTAACCCCATTACACAAACTTACACCCCTATACTCCTACACCAACTCCTAAATCCCCACCACCCACTCTCTCCCAACCACCAACACCCCCCCATCGTCTCTTTATCTCTCTCTCTCTATATATAAAACAACACTTCTACTCTCCCTACCACTAACCATCCTCCTATGCCTAATGCTTCCAAACCCCATATATCTCTCTCACCACCCTTCCTTTTTGCCTACATATGACACCTCCTCCACATCTCTCCCTCTCTCCCCTCTTCCCACTAACCCTTTTTAACACCCTCTCTCACTCATTATCTATCCTAATCGTTCACTTACACCTAACCCCCACCCCTATCTCTCTCCCTCAGCTCACTAACACCACCTTTATCTCACTCTCACTACCCCTAAGCTCACCCTCTCTCTCCTTAACCCCTATCCTACTCTATATGCAAATAACTTCTACATCCACCCCCCATCTAGCTATAACTCTCCCTACCCATACCCCTGCCCATCCCTCTCTCTCTCTCACTCTTCCCTAATCACACTACCCCTACAAATTGCCACTCCCCATCTCTCTCCCTACCCCTCCCTTATAGCCCTCATATCTCTAACTTTACTAACATTACCTGAACTCCTATGCCCCCTCCCCTTATTATGATATTTATCTATTTCTCTAGCCCAAACCCATGCTCTCTCTTCTTAACCCCTCTCCATCCACTCGTCACTATATTTCTCTCTCCAAATCCCCCTACCCTTAAACATTCCTTCCCCCCTCTCTATCACTCTCTCATAATCCCCCTATCTCTACCACTTACCACCCCTTGATCTCTCTCTTTTCCCCTACCTTATACCCCCTCTCTAAATTCCCTAATATTCCCTAATCTATCTATTTATTCACGCCAACCACCCACAACCCCCCTAGACCCAATCACGCATAGCCTTCCCTTGTACCCCCTAATCTCTCTCTCTATCTCTCACCCCTATAATCACATACCTATAGCTAACCCCCTCCCCCCTCTCTCTCCCAACCCTTAACAATCCCTTGCCCCTATTTTCTCTCTCTCTCTATCTCTCTCTCTCTCACACACACACACACTTACACACACAACTACTCCTTGCCCTACAAATAGCTTCCTTCCTTCTCCTCTCTCTCCCCCTTCCTCTCCCTAACCCTTACTAACCACCTATGTCGCTCTCTAAACCCATAATCCTCCCTTACCTCTAATCCCCCTCACTCCTCCTCCTTCCCTCTCTCTCTCTATCTCTCTCTCTCTCTATCACACACACACACACACACACACACACACACACACACACACACACACACAACAAACACAAACCCATCTACTCCCCCTACCCCAAACACCCACCCCCCTTTGTCTCTCTCCCAACCCCGAACACCCCTCCATTCTCTCTTTCAATGTCACATCCATGTACCTACTCCTCCCATATATCTAATGCCCCTCCACTCCCTATCTCTCTCTCCCCTCTTATGCCTAACTCTTATTAACCTCCCCTCTCACTCTCTCACCCCATTACTACACCCACACATATGATACCCCATCTACTCTCTCTCTCTCTCTCACACACACACACCTCTTCTCCCTAACTCTTATTAAACCCCTCTCTCACTCTCTCTCTCCCCTACACCTCCACCTAGACCTAACCCCCACATTTTATCTCTCCTCTATCCCCTAGCAACCCCTCGCTCTCTTTGATGATGAGTACCCCTAACCTATTCTCTATCTACATAACCCCTCTCCTACTATCCCTACCCATAATCACCGATCCTAGCCCTCTCTCTCTCTCTCTCTCTCTCTCTCCTACTCCCCCCCTTTCTCTCTCTTTATTCCCCCATCCCCTACAACTTACCACCCCTAATCTCTCTCTCTCTCTCTCTCTCTTAGCCCACCCTATACCCTCATTTATCTCTTAATTCCCTAACCCTTACTATTACCCTCTCTTACAATCTCACCACCATAATACAACTACCCTTTAACCTCCCCTCCTCTCTATTTTTGTAATTCTCTCTCACCATTCACACCTAACCATTACTAACTACCTCTCTCACTCTCTCTCTCTCTCTCTCTCTCCCCTATTCCTCCATGTACATATAACCCATAGTCACACACCTCTCTCTCTTCATTAACCCCCTTACACCCCCATCTCTCTTTAACTCTCACCACCACTCTATCTACCTAATCCCCTCTTACTCCCACTAAAAATAACGATGCCCTCTTCCCTCTTTATCTTTGTCCTTCTTATCCTACCCCAATCTCTATCTCTCTCAATTTCTTTTATTCCCCCTTTCCCTATAAGTTACCACCCCCCATCTCTCTCTCTCTCTCTCTCTCTCTCTCTCTCTCTCTCTCTCTCCATGTATGTTTTCCCCCTCCCTATTCCCCACTTCTCTCTAACTTCCCTAGTCTTCCTCAAACTTCTACCCGACCCTTCCCTCACTACTATCTCTCTCACCCTTTCTCTACACTAACTTTCAACCTACAACTAACCCGCACCACTCTCTCTCTCTCCCTTAACACCCATAAATCCCACCTATCCCTCACACATTCTTAGTATGCCTAATGCCCTCTCTTTATCCATAACCCAACATATAATATCCCTAATACCTCCCACTCTCTCTCTCTCTCCTAATCTCCCTACCCTAACCCCTCTCTCTCTATTTCTAATAATCCCCCTCTCCATACCACAAATCAGCCACCCCTTTCTCTCTCCCCAAATTCATTAACACCCTCCCCTCTCACTCTCCCTATCTTACCCCACTGCATAACCCGTATTCTCTATAAAATCCCTAGTCCTGCCAAAACCCCTACCCCTCTCCCCACCCAAATATCTATCTTCTTGTCTCCAACAATCTCATCTTACCTACTACCCCTTTCCCCTTCCTGATCTCTATCTCTTTCTCTACCCCAAACACCCTCCCCCCTATTCCTAATCACCTTAAGCCTCATCCCCTGACTTTATCTCTCTCTCTCTCTCTCTCTCTCTCTCTCTCTCTCTCTCTCCCTCTCAATATCTCTCTTTTTCCCTCCCTCCATCCCCCCCACTCTCTCTCTCTCTCACACACAAAAAACACACCCTTTTACTCCTCCATCTACCCCTAACCCACACCCCTCATCTCTCTCTTCCAACCACAAAACCCCCCTAGTTCTCTCTCTCTCTCTCTACCACAAAACCACCTCCCTTCTCTCTCTCCCCTTCTCTTCCTAACTGTTACTAACCCCTTCTCTCACTCTCTCACCCCCTATTGCCCCCAACTCTAACATCGTCTCAACGTCTCTCTCTCTCTCTCTCTCCCCTCTATTCACCCTAACCCTTACTAACCCTTTGCCTCACTCTAACCCTTACTAACCCTATGCCTCCACTTAGACCTAAGTGCCACCCCCCTCTCTTTCCTAACACCTGGGCATATTATGACTAATACAGGAGGTGAACAGGGAGTTCCACAGACTTCCACAATGGTATGAACACAAATACTGTAAATCCTCCTCCCACTGCTACACCAAGTTTGGCACAGCCAACTTCTGTTTCGACGCTGTCCTTCAGCTTTAATGTCAGTACCTTAGGCATGTCGAGTTCAACAACTGCGGAATCCACCTCTACGCCCACTTTTGGACCTAGTGGTACAGTGAATCTTGTTCCACCTCCTACAACTCAACAACCATATCCTATACCTAGTACTCAGATTTCCAAACCAAATGTAGGGCCAAATGCCTCTGCAACCATGCCCGTCATGAGTACCATGACTGCGCCATCCACCTCAATTACCCTTGGTTTTAATGCCTTTGCAGGTTACAATGTGAATCAAGGTAATGTACCTGCAGGAAACACCCCTTTTTCTTTGTTTTCTAGAGGAGGGGGTAACATCCTTAATCAACAATATGGTGGGGCTAACACCCAACCTCAATGGAAAATTGTTCAGAGTACTAACCCACTTTCATTTGGATGGGGGAATTTTAAAAACACTTTCACACAACAGCAAGTGGCTGGGGGAAACCCCTACTAGTAGATGTCCGGGGGCAATCCCTACCAGCAAATGGCTGGGGGTAATCCCTACCAGCAGATGGCCGGGGGAAACCCCTACCAGTAGATGGCTGGGGGAAACCCCTACCAGCAAATGGCTGGGGGAAAACCCTACAAATAGTTTATGGGTCAAACTATGGGTGGTTCCCCCTTTATGAACCCATCTTATCAAATGCCATCTTGTAGACCTAGTTTACCATTTCTGGCAACTCTGAATTTGCTAGACCTTTCCAAGTTAACAAATGATCCGGTATGCCATAACACGGCTTGGCCACCAGTTCCTAATAAGTTACCTTCGAACATTCAAAAATTCAAAGGAAAAACCAGTGAATACCTTGGTGATCATGTCACCACTTTCCATTTATGGTGTTCTTCGAACTCGTTGAATGAAGATTTCATTAGGTTGAGACTTTTCCAAAGAACCTTAATCGGTGCTATGGCTAAATGGTACATTGAGTTACCTGTAGCTACATTTTTTTAATTTTTGGGATCTCGCGACTGTTTTTTCTGAACCACTTCCAGCTTACTATTCGGTACGATGCTGGGACACATCTTTTGTCTACATTTAGATAGAATAAGGCCACTCACTTATCTGATCATATTCAGGGGTGGCGAATACGGAAGAGGCTCACTAAAGCCAATATACCTCCAGAATTTCTTCTTGAGTGGTATCTGAAATCACTCCTTCCTCACATTTCTAAGGAAGTAGCTACTTCTGGAGTGTCTATAGAGGAAGAAGCCATTTTACGGACCCAGCAGCTAGACCTTGTTTATGCACAGTCTAGGATACTTTATGAGATTATATCGGATGCACCATGATCAAACAATGATCTTGGTAGACCTAAACCTGGACCACATGCTGATGCATAGTGGGTTCAGTAGATTTTGTAGCTTTCGAAGCATTGCCCAGGTAGGTTCATGCCTTATCCATCAAACAATCGATTGCAGAAGTAACCTCCATCACAACCTCTCCTTCTACTTCTGAATCTATGAACTAGGTTCAGAATAATCAAAAGGGCCCTCGGCAGCCCAACAACAAAAAGGAGAGGGGAACCAGCAAAAGCCCAAGAATAAAGAGAATGCCGAAGAGGGTAAGAAAGAAAAGAAGAAGGTTAAGTTCCCTTGTAAGCTTTGCAAGTAAGATCACCTCACCCACCAATGCTCTCTACTTGAAGTAGCCCAGAAGCTGCTTCAAGAAAAGAAACCTGTCGTACTTAAAGATCCATTTCCTAAGGGGCAAGGTTCAGCTTCTAGCACCTCCAAAGCTAAGGGCACTACTCATGCTTCAGTTGATCAAACTTTCATTAATATGGCCAGTGCGGATGCACTTTTGCAAACGTGAGCAAGAAATTATACGACGGATGTACAGAACAAGGATAAAGAGATTCCTAAATCTTCTGTTCCTCTCCATATCCCACTGGATCCACTACCCAAGATCCCGAAGGTGTCTTGAAATGGGCCTCGTACAATCCCAACGCTCGGGCTGATTCCAATTACAATGTGGTTGAAGATCTAACCCAAACCCTTTGTGCTATGTCCACCTTAGAAGTTTTGCAAAGTTGTCCGTTACAACGAAATGCACTTATGGCAGCGATGGGAAGTATGGAATCATCCAACATGACTGTGCACTTTGATATGTATGATATCAAATATCGGTGAATGTACCATGTTTCCCTACAGATAGAAGTGGTCCATGGTCCTATGACCATTAGACGAGTTGTCGTAGATGAGGGCACGTCAATGTGCATGATGTCCATTTCTTGTTGGAAAGATTTAGGCTCTCCCAAGCTAGCCCCCCTCTAACTCACTGCTTACTGCCTTTGATGGCAGGACTTTCCGTCCACACAAAGTTCTACCATTGTTTGAAATTACACTTGCCGGTAAGACAGTTCCTGTAGAGATTGAAGTTTTGGATGCTCCACTTGATTACAATATGTTATTAGGTAGGAGCTGGACGTATGCCATGCGAGCCATTGCATCGGCAGTTTTTTGAGTTGTTATGTTCCCTCACAAAGGCAAGATCGTCATGGTTGATCAACTTTCGTTCTCTCGGAAAAACAACCAGACTTCATCAGATACCACTATTCCTTTAGTTGATCAATCTGCCCCAGTAAGTGAGAGTTTAGGAGCAGGACTTTATAGGTCATTAATAGGCAGTTTCAACCTACCCTCTCTTGTTCTTTTCATGTGTTCTGTTGTAGGTACTTCTGTTGAAACTTTCATGGTTGGTCTTAGGGCTGATCTGTGGATCCTTCCTACTATATCAGAACCTTCAGTGCCTTTAACCATTGCAGAGATAGCATACATGGAAGCACAACATGCTACAATGGAACATATCGTGACTCCGCCAGTCTCTGCTGAGTCGGATATGGACTATGCTCCTGCATGGTCATTGAATTCTACCCACTCTTTCAACTATTTAGATACAGTCTTACCGTCTGATGAATCCATTTTGGAAGCCATGATGGGCCTCGACCATCCATGGGAACATATGCATCACAGGTCTTACCTGCTTCCAAACCTAGACATGATAGAGAGAGGAGAATTCTCTATGAGACCTGGTGGATTTGTTGATTTGTCATCTTTTCCTTCTACTTCAAGAGTTGTTTACATTGAAGGGGATATGGCTAATATATCAAGAACAATCCTGATTAACATTTCCACCAAACCCAGGGTCGTGGAAAACATTTTTATTGGTGCAGATTTCTCTCCAGAAGAGATAGCTCTGTATACCAAACTTTTGAAAGAATTCCCTGACATTTTTTCTTGGTCTTATGAGGAGATGTCAGGTATCGATCCAGCCATCTTTACACATGTCATCACTACATACCCTAATGAAAAACCTATGAGACAGAAGCTCCATCCTGTGAATCCTTGAAAAGCGACTGCCATTAAGGCGGAAATTGAAAAATTGCTTAGAGCCAGATTTATCTATCTAATTGACATGACATAATGGGTTTCAAAACCCATTCTGGTTGATAACAAGCAAGGTACCATTCGAGTTTGTACTGACTGCCGGGACTTGAATAAATCTTGTCTGAAAGATAACTATCCCACACCATTTATTGACCAGATCATAGATGCATGTGTGGGACACGAGATGTTTTCTTTGATGGATGGATTTTCGGGATATAATCAAATCCAAATCAAACCCTAAGATCAACACAAAACAACTTTCATTTTCCCATGGGGAACCTTTGCGTATCAAAAGATGTCGTTTGGCTTAAAGAATGCTAGAGCTACGTTCCAGTGAGCTATGAATTTCACTTTCCACGATATCAAACCTTACTTGGATGACCTCCCGACATGATCTCGAAAGAGACGGGATTATCCAGCTCATTTGAGACTTGTGTTTGAAAAATGCAGACAATATAAGATTCGTTTGAATCCTAATAAGTGTGTATTCTGTATCGAATTGGGACGTTTACTAGGTTTTATTGTATCCAGTAGTGGTATAAGGGTCAACCGAATAAAAGTTGAGGCGATTGTAAATCTGCCTCCTCCTCGTACCTTGCGACAACTCCAACGTCTGCAAGGCATGTCTAACTTCTTGCGACACTTTATTATAAACTATGCTAAGATCACAAAAGGTTTTATGAGACTATTTAAACAAGATACCTACTTCCTGTGGGATGAGGCTGCTCAAGCATCATTTGAAGCCTTGAAAAGGGCACTACTTTCATCCCCCTTGTTGAGCCCACCGGACTATGCAAACGATTTTCTTTTATATCTGGCAGTGTCTCTTAATAAAATTGGTATAGTACTAGTTCAAGAGGATGACACACTCCAAGAGCATGTTGTTTACTATCTTTCTCGCGCATTGATAGCTCCTGAGGTTAAATATTCGCATGTTGAGAAGTTAGCACTTGCTACAGTCTATGCGATATAGACTCTTCATCATTACATACTTTTACGAACAACTACTATGATAGCATAAGTCAATCCTTTTCAGTATGTTCTCACTCGACCCATCATCGATGGGAAGTACAATAAATGGATTGTAATCTTACAAGAGTTCGATTTGGTTTTTCAATCGGCCAAGTCGAAGAAATCACTAGTGTTCGCTAAGTTAATCTCAGAGTTTCCGATTGACTTAGACCATATCAAGGAAGAATCATCATTCCCGGATGAACATATCTTCCTTATTGCCTCCTCTGACCCATGGTATGGGGATATCTTAGTATATCTCCATACTTTGAGGTTTCCTACCACTTTTTCTAGAGATGAACGACACAAACTGAAAAGTCATGCAAAAAACTCTCTCATCATCTCTGATACTTTGTATCGACATGGGATAGATTCCATCTTACGACGTTGTTTGACTTTGGAAGAAGTAGAATCAGTATTGAATGATGCCCACAGTGGAGCTTGTGGGGGTCATATTTCTGGGTTGGCAACAGCACAGAAAATATTGCGTGCCGGGTATTTTTGGCCCACAATCTTTAAAGATTGTGTGGAAGCTGTGAAACACTGCTGTTGGTGTTAGTTTTTCACCAGTAAAATGAGAAAACATCCAACTCCTCTTCATCCTGTGATTACAGCAGGTCCCTTCACAAAATGGGGGGTTGATTATATGACTTGCAATCTAGTTTCGGCTGGAGGACATCATTATATCATCGTTGTCGTCGACTACTTCACCAAGTGGGCTGAGGCAATGCCTACTGTCAAGGAAGATGGAGAAACTGCCGCTTATTTTGTATTCAATCAGATTATTGCAAGGTTCGACATACCCAAATAAATTGTGACTGATCACGGTAGTCATTTTCAGAATAGCATGATGACCGATCTATACACAATGTTAGGTTTTCGGCAAGAACATTCGTCTTCATATTATCCATAAGCGAATGGACAAGTCGAAGCAGTTAACAAAAATTTAAAGGTAATATTGCAAAGAACTGTTAATGCCAGTTGAAATAACTAACACATCATGCTATACCCTGCTCTTTGGGATTATTGAGTGAATGTAAAGACTGCTACCGGGTTCTCTCCCTTCTAGCTTGTGCATGGGATAGAGGCAGTCATTCCGATTGAATGCGAGATTCCTTCGTTAAAATTGGTTGTTCAATTACTACCGTATACTTCAGCACTAGAAGAATGTTTGTTGCATTTAGAGAATCTAGATGAGTAGCGCCGTGATGCACTCACAGCAAACAAAGTTCACAAGAAATGAGTCAAAGGACAATATGACAAGTCTGTCAAACCTAGGGTGTTCCTTGAAGGAGATATTGTTCTACTTTGGGATAAGGACAAGGAACCTTTAGGACCTGGAAATTTCAAGTCCATGTGGCTCGAGCCTTACATAATCTCTAAAGTACTGAAGAAGGGTGCTTACAAGCTAGTAGACTACGAGGGTAATAAGCTTCCTGAGCCTAGAAATGGGCTCTACCTGAAGAAGTACTATGCCTAGGCAGTTGTGCTTTTTCTTCTAACATAGCTATATATTTTGTAAAGCTAGTTTTTTCTTGTGTTTTCTTAGTTAACCTTATGTGTGTCTTCATTTTGTGTATCAGATGTCAACTGAACATTTCTTAGGATTTGCTAATGGCACCAGTTGCCACACCCAACAGGTGGCTTCAGTAGCTTGGGTCATTTACTCACCCGCTGGCCAACTGGTCTCTTCAGGGGGGGTTTGTTTGGGTCCCACTACAAACAATGTAGCTGAGTACAGTGCGGTTATAGAACTTCTCCAAGATGCCCTTATGGAGGTAAGAATTGATTCACAACTAGTTGTATTTCAGTTAACGGGTGTTTACCAGATTAGAGATCCTGTTTTTCTACGACAGTTTTTGTGAGTTAGATTATTGGAAAGATAGTTTGATTCCATTATATATCAACACATTCCAAGAAATTTAAATGCATTAGCTGATTCATTTGCAAATTATGTTTCAGATTGGCATTTGTATCATACACTTCCATAAACAACATTTCACACATAAAGTTCAAACACATACACATGTAAATAATCGATACTATAGATATATCCGATACTATATAAAAAATATATATGAGTTTTGGATCACAAGTCTATCACAAGTCATGTCATAAAGTACAAAACTGGGCTCGGTGGCCTCAAAAAATATACATAAAGTATCCATCTCCTATGGAGAAGGAGGAGCCTCATCATCATATACTACATCCCGATAACATATGTCCAACCTAGCTATCTTCCGCATCACCCTAAGCCATGCTGGGGGCACCCCAACTACATCTTTCTACATATCAATAGGTAGCTGATCCATGCGGCATGTAGGAACATCATGAGTCAACCAACTCACTTTTCGCTCTATGGTCCCTAACATAGCATCAGCTGCAACAACATCTGTTGGCCTCACAAAGATAGTAGGATGTCCCTTGGGACAAACAGGCCCAATATGTGCATATGACACTTGTTTAGTACTTCAAAATTCATTCACAAAAATCATATAATTGAAAATTTGAAAAAATTAAATAATTCTCAAAGTAAAAACATACCAATATTTCCCCAAGCTCCACCTAGAGGAAGCACTAGCTCTGGATCATGGCGGAAGTCCAATCCAGCATACGGAAACTACTCGAATGTCGGCACCTGTCTCTCCCACCACCCCTAGAAATCATCAGTATGATAACAAAAGTGACTTTCCCCACCACCCTGGCGGAGAAATATGTCACCCCAACGGCCCAATCTTGGCTCACGAGGGTTAGCTGGAGGTAGAGGCATCCCTAAGCTAAGAGAAGGTACCCTCTCAAAGAAGAAGGTACATAGAATGCTTCCATATCCAAAGTTCTTCTTTCTCCTAGATTTGTAACCCATGAGTTGAAGCTTCATATTTTCCAATAAGCTAGTGCACCAATCGTACACATGTCCCTGCAAGCATCTGACACCAATATGCATGGAATGCCTCGAATCTAGGTGTTGTGTGGCACTCCCTGCCATGTGGTTCAGCATACTTACAATCACCTTTAGAGGGAGGCTTTCAATAGTATAAATTAGGATTTGACTTCAAGATTTCTCAACTCTAGCCACACAGTATGCATTTAAAAATTCTTGCACCGACGTTGCACCCACATTGCGAGAAGATCCTTTCAAGTTTACCGCATCTACTCTCCTAGAGAGTCTGGTAATGAAGTATATGTCATTGACAGTAAGGTCCAAGGATTGTCCTCGGATTACAAACGCATTGGCATCTACATCCCAGTATTGAACGAGTCTTCGAAGCAATCTACTGAGTGCCCTCATGTTCACGGTTCGGTAAAACTTTAACAAACCACATCTTCGGAGTGCATGGAGAGTGGCCAGGTCTTGCATTGCCAGCTTATCCGTCTCCTCATGTTCTCTCTCCCTCCAAATAAGTACCATCATGCCACAAAAATGTCAATTTTAGCATCTCAACACTTTTTTCTTCATGTTCAAGGGTGTGTGCTACTGTATAAGCCACATAGTCACGCATGGGTGCTACTGTGTAGAAGCAGAGTAGCGCATACCTCTAGTATTCACTACTTTTCCTACTGCAGAGTAGCGCACACACTTCTCACGAAGTGAGCATGGCCTTAAAAATGATTTTAAGCTCAAAAATTGACAAATAACCGATGGAAATGCAAGTTAGGATGAATTCAACTTACTTGGTGGAGGAAAAATGTTGATTGGTTGCTTGATTTGATCACCACGGAGGATTGAAATACAAGGGTTTGCTCCAAATTTTCTTACCCTACAAAACCAAAATGAAATTTGAGTTTTAATTTTGAAATTACATATATGAATTTGTTTTTAAATTTTTACCCACTTTGGTAAAATCTCTATAGTTGCAAATTCTACCATTTTGTTCTATTTAATCAATTAATAGCTACATATGGTACTATGATAATTTCACCAAATGGTTCTCATTTTTTCACTAAAATTTTGTAGGATCAATCCTTTAAGACTAACTTTCTTGATGATAGACCTTCTCAAGTAGCTCATAGTTAAAATTTACATATCATTTAAGAATTTTTGTCGCGATTACTAACATATTTGTTGAAGTCCTAGATTTTGGCAGATCATGAGTCGTGATCCTAGAAGCTGTCATTTAAGTCATCTTAAGCTCTTGTTTGGACTATTTAAACCTGAACAAGATCACCGAGCAAACTTGTCCTCTTCAAGCTCGTTAAAGTAATTGAAGGCTCATCCACTCAGGTATAGAAGTACCCCTTTTCCGGGCCTTGGTGGATAAATTACGGAAAAAGGTATACTCTAGGCATACTTTTGTATGCGCTAGAAGAGTTCTTCTTCCATTATTTTATAATTTTTTGGGGGAGGAGACTAACTTTACGAAAAAGGACCTTTTGGATCCTTTCTTTAGGGTTTTCAGGCTCTCTAAACATGAAAACACCAAGTGAGCATTCATCTAATCGGCCTCGATGTGAAATCCACGGGATGGTAAATAGAGGACTGTTTAAGTTTTTCAACTCTATAAACAAGAAAACAATGCCGAGCACAGACCAACCCGGGCTCGATATAAAATCCACGGATAGGTGTAAAGAGGATTGTTTAATTTTTTTAGACTCTATAAATAGGAAAACACCAGTGAGCATTAACCTACTTGGGCTCAATATTAAAATCCACGAGTAGGTGCATGGAGTTATTGTTTAAGTTTTTCAGACTCCTTAAAATTTAAAACACCAGCGAGCAGGAATGGATCTCGGCTCGATATTAAAATCCAGAGATCAGTAATATAGAGTAATCTTCTATCTCTTCTTAGAACTCTGTAAACAATGAAGAAGGTCCTGAGTCTTCCTCCCATGGGCTCATTAAACATTTTACATGGTTGGATATATTGAGTTTTCATTCTTTCTTGGACTCATTAAAACAACAAGAAAGGTATTCTTTTATCTAAAAAGAATAAGGGATGAGAAAGATGTATCATATCTTCAGTGTCAAAGGCAGTTCATTCCCTTCTATCCTTGAACACAACACCTACTTGAGTCTATCATGTCGGTTGGGTTTAGTTTTTGACCTTAGAGTGAGCTTGATCTCCGAGTTGTTTACTCCCCTGGTTGGTTATTCTTCCAACCATATGGAGGGTCTGCTAATGTCTCCTACATTACAGTCTTATATCATTTTCTCCATTTTGTTGAAAACTGCCTAAGTCACTTTGTGTCGTGCTTATTGTTCAAGGATATACCCTGTGTCGTCCATTCTGCAGTTTACCTTGACCTCATGTGTTGGCCATCCTAGTGTCAGTCTTATTACATATAATACTCTACATCAGCTCTCACCAATTGAGTGTTCCTCATGTTGGATGATGGAGGATGCCTTAAGGCCTCCCTTCCAACGGACTTCCTCCAATCGACATCAACTCATTTTTCTTTGGGAATGAAGTTTAGAGTTTCGGTTAGTACCTTGGAGATTGAACTCACCAGTGGCAATTTTCCTCGCTGTTGAATCATGAGAATACATCAATGTCTCTTATTCGACAAGATCCTCAAGTGTTCAATTCCAAGTCCACTTATTCACACTTGTTGGATCATACTAGGTACCTTGGGCCCCATCATCATTATCGGTGGAATCCCTCCCATTTGTTAACGGTATACATCAAGGACTGGTAATCAAACGATAGCCCCCATGTTCTACTATCAGCTCATCTATTCACATGGTTATGGTTTGTACCTTGGGTTGCTTTGGATGAAGACCTTGGGATGTTGATGACATTACCTCATTATGTTATCACTCAAGTTGTGCAAGACTGGGCCTCACTTATATTCGGCTCTCCATGAGACATAGATCCAGTTTGTTGTTATGGCTATGATCTCTTAGTTTGACATGGATCCATGCTTGTATTTCAAGTGGCCATGCTATATATAAATCTCCTCGTTATGTATCGGAGATCATGATTGTATCACACTGCACATCTATATGATGTCAAGAATGTAATTGCTCGTTGACCTTGATCTTTGTTTCAGGTGTTTCTATAACTTGGTCCTGCGGTTTCTTGCTCCTCATCTGGCTTTGGATTATAATGTATTTCGGCCATCGTTTCCCTTTGAACTCACACATTAGGGGGCATCTGTTATAGGTCAAATATTCACTTCTCCATCCGTGATCACCTTGAGATGGAGATCACACAAAAGGACAACTTGGATTGAAGAGCATGATAACCTCAGATGACACTTTGACCTGACTCACCTTCCTGCAAGCTGACAAAACCCTAAAAAATATCATATTTTTGCATGGGCGCTACTCTTCTTAAGCAAAACAACACATATGCCCTACTATGTAAGCTATATAGTAGTGCACACCTCCTGGTATGCGCTACACTACTTCAGTAAACTAGCATACAACATCAAAAAATGGGAAACGCTAGTTGTTTAATACTGTAGTCACACACTATGCGCTACTCCACTGTGAACGAGTCATGCACATATTAAAATATGATAAAAAAATATTAATTTGATGAATAGGGATCAGTTGCAGTTGGTTTCCCAACTTCCCCTTGCAATTGGTTTCCCAACTTCCCCAACTTCTCCTTCAACCACCTCTTGACCTGAACTGCCCACCTTGTCTTATAAATACAAGGAGGTTTGAAGAGAGGGGTTAGAGAGACAAGACAAGAGAGCCATAGAGAGACTCTTCTTATATGAAAAGCTTGTGTTGAGGGTGGTTATGCTAGAGAAACTTTGAAGTCAGAGAGGAGCAGGAGCCTAGGATTAGGTTACATGAGCATGCTGCAAAGTCAGGTATACTTTGTATCATTCATATGTTTTTGACAATAAAAGGTTGAAACATCTTTCTCGTCCCAAATCAAATGCTTAATGGAATATGTATTTGTTTGGATCATGTTTGTTAACGCTTGATGTTTTAATTACTTTTCAATTCCATCATTATTATATTGGCCAAGATACGCTGAGAAAGGTCTTTGTATTGCAGGTTTATCAGACGGGAGATCGAGTGGAGGATCGAGCACAAGGTTGGACAAAAGCTAGGATTAAACTTCATTTCTAAGGTATGTCATCAAGGTCTCTAATCTATTTACCTTTGTAAACACTTCTTTAATGCAATTAGTATGTTTAACTGTCACCCCCTTAAGTTCATAGTGTCTATTTCCTCACTATAGGGTAGTATTTCCCACCAACAAGCGGTTCTTCAAATTGCACATTGCGCTCTATGAATATATTTTTGGATCTGATATCCATGAGTTTATATTCCTTTTATTCTTATTCATATCCTATCAATATGCCCTCAAGACTTTGTAGATCCAAAGCTCGTCTCTTCTTGGAAGGAATTCTAGCCCATGCAGTGGAGCCAAAAACCCTCAAATTTGACACATCTAGTTTGTGACCAAAAATGCTTCGAAAGGAGTCATACCTTTCATGGAGGAATGTGGAACTCAATTCTAAATATATGCAGCAACATTAATTGCTTCAGCCCAAATATTTGCAGCCAAACCTTTTGACTCAATCATGCAAGTAGCCATCTCTTTTAGTGACCGATTTTTCCTTTCCGCTACACCGTTTTGCTGGGGTGTGTAGGGAACTGTTTGTTGGATCTGAATTCCGCTTTTGTCACAAAGTTGCATCAACTCAACCTTGATATATTCTCCACCATTACCATATCTAAGAGCTTTGATCTTGCTCTCAGTGGCGGTCTCAATAGAAGCCTTAAAATCCTTGAATTTTCCAAGCACTTCTGACTTGTTTTTGAGACAAAATACCCAAGTAAAGCGGGAAAGATCATCAATAAATGTCAAAACATACCTTGAACCATTTAATGACATATTGGTCATAGGACCACTGATATCAGAATGTATCAGCCCCAAAATTGTAGAAGCTCTGCTAGCTTTTCCACGGTCGAACCTGTGCTCGAGGTGTTTCCCAATAATGCAACCGGTGCAAATTCCCTTCGAGGAACGGAGTTGTGGAAGACCATCTACCATGGATTTCTGTTGTAGCAGCAGAAAATACTTGTAATTAAGGTGTCCAAACATTTCATTCTAAAGCCTACTAACCTCGTCGCCATGAGTGAGGAGAGCAGTGGGATTTTCAAGTGACACAAAGTGAGAAAACTCATAGTATTTTGCAGTGTTGTTTGCCTTTTCGACTGCAATAAGTCTTCCACTTTTGATATCAGAAATTTCAACTGTATTAGGGATGAATGTAACTTTCTTTGGTTCACCAGTGTGTCATTTGATACACAGAAAGTAGATTTGAAGCCAAGGAAGGCACATAGAGAACATTCTAGGAGCTTCCATGTTCTACATGGATGGTACCTTTTCCATTTGAAGAAAGTTTTGAGTCATCTCCCAAATGGATGGGGATGGAACTGTTTGGATCGAATGAAGAAAAAGAATCAATATTTGCAGCCATATGATTCGAGGCACCGGAATCTATCAAAAGAGTAGTGGGCTTCGAAATAATTTCCATGAGTGCTTGACCTCTCTCATGATCATCATTCCTATCCTTCTTCCTTGCACCGTTGGGAAGACATATGTTGTTCTTTTTGAAAAGGAGATCCATTTGATCTGTTGTTTTCTTCATGCATGAAATTTCAGGATGAAAGCCATGGTTGCAATAATAACACTTAGATTTTTCTTTGCCCTCTTTACCCTTTTGCTTGTTTCTTGAACTGGATGGTGCATCTGTCGATTTGCCTTTCTCTTTTTGCTTGGATGGTTTGAATTTAGGCTTCCCTTTCTTTTGCTTGCCTTTGCCATTCAAATTTTTAGGGCCTCCAACAAAGAGAGCTGAATCTTTGGAGCTTAGGGACCCCATCTGAATAAGCTTATCATGCTCTTTGGTGATGGACTCAATGAAGGCATTCAATGTAGGCATCTTCCAATTCGGGTTAGTTAGCTGACCGGAATTGAAAGTAGAGACAAATACTGAATAATGTTTACCAATTTTGGTGACAATGGACAGGATCAATTTCTTATCCTCTTTGATAACTCCACTGTTATTCAACTGCATGGCCAAGTGCTTGAATCTTGTGAAAAACTCATTGATGGTCTCGAAATTCTCAGTACTAAGAGCAATCCATTCATTCTCTAATTGAAAAGCCATAAGATCGTCCTGCTTGCCAAAAAGTGTGTCAAGTTGCTCCCATATTTTTTTTGGAGTCTTCAATCCGCTGAGATGGAAGTGAAGATATTTGGAAATAGAGAGGCAAAGGATACCATAAGCTTCATCAAGCTTATTGTAGTGTTTGGTTCTTTCCGACAATGTGCTTGGCTCCAATTCAAGGCCAACGGTGACTCTATAGAATCCATTTGAATGCAGTATGATCTCCATATCATCTTTCCAATAAAAATAGTTGAAAGGAGTGAGGATAGGCTTTGAAGAAGAGTATTCCATTGCTAGGAGTGAGTGCACTTTGATGTAGAAAAGCTTGTAAAAAGCAAGGTAGATAATGCAATTGATGGAGATAATAACCTACAAATCACAATGGAAACAAGAACCGTAAGGTCGAACAATCCACCCTTTTAGAGTTGCATCACACTTGGTATTGGAGATCAAACAAGTTGAATGGTTCCAATGTATAAAATCCAGGAATTATGTGGAAATCTCAAGCTTTTGGAGTGGATTGGAAGTGTATTTTTCTGCTTTGCATGCACATGAGTGAATGCACATGAGATCTTTCATGCCAAAACTTTTGTAGTTTTGAGCAAATTCACTCAAATCTTCTTGTAGAACACCTGTAGAAAAGAGATCTTGTCCCTGCAATGGCTCTGATACCATGTAAAATTAGTCATAGCAGATCTAATGAACAAGTAAATCAATCACAATAGATGAAACTCAGAAAATATGGTGTAAACTATGCAAAAACATGCATTAGTGCTCAATATCCCAGTAAGGGTGAAAATAAAATACAATAATGTCACAATGAGTGAGCAATTCGAATTGCCTAAGGAGGTCATTCGAATTAACTGAATGGCATAGCTTGGCTCCAACTAGGAGTCCTCATCATCAATCAGTGGTGGTCATCAATGCACAAGAACCAGTCATCCAAGTGTCAATCTGAGTCTACCTAAGTGTAACTAGTGTAACTGAAGTGTGTAGCTCTGATATAGGGAAGAAGGCTCAATGGAGGGAACATGGGAGGCTAACTAAAGTTAGAACAAGTCATCTAGTCAATCTGGAGGTCCAACGGAGTGAAACAGTCAATCAGGAGTGAAACTGGCCTCAAATCAAGGAGAATCAAAGCTAACTGAGTGTAAACTGAGTGGGTAGGTGAGGAAGTGCACCCTTCTCTGGAAGTAGGTGAGATGTGGGCGCCTTCATGACTGGGAGGGCTAAAAATCTGGGGAAAGAATCTCTTGGGTGCTAGAAGCAAGTGGATAAGGTGTTGGAGGCATCAACCTGGTGACTAGGATGCATGGAAAATGCATGCAAACCCTAGAGATTGCATGCAAACCCTAATTGCATGAAAAACCCTAACAATGATGATGTGGAAATCCGAACAAGGTGGAGGGAAGCCATAGTGACATACAACTCCATAGAGCTTTAATGAAAGTGTATTCATGCAGAAGGACCTCAAAGGCATGATGAGGAGATAAGAAAAATAGGTTCTTTGCAATAAATCGATCATGAAGGGAGGAAAGTAGAAACATTTCCAATAAATAGAGAGATGGGGGAAACTTTCATTGGGTTGAAAAGACATCATTAACCAGCTCAGGATGAATCTGAATTTCACCTACACTGTGAACTAGGGAAAGCAAGTGGTATGGGACCTTAGTATGGAACTGGAGAAAAGGGATTTTGGTTGATCCTTTGGATTCCATCAAATCTAGAAGTGAAAATTCCAGATAAGGAAGAAGGACGTTGGTCAGAGGAAAATACAGTCAACCAACAAGACGGAGCAAGACTTACAATCAAGGCAGCGAATGGAAAGTCAAGCTACTAGCGGCCTCTCAGAGAATAGAAGAGGTAGGAAACCGAACTCATCCCATTTCTTTGCAAGTCAAAGGCCACAAAGCAGCATGTGTAGCTCACCACCCCTTTCCTATATATGGAAGGGTAGAGGAACTCTAGTAAATTGAGGCATCAGATAGAGCAACTTCAGCAGAGGGAAACATGGAGAACCCCTCCATCTTCTCCCCCTCAAACCTAAAGCACACTCCAGTAGGAAATGCATGTTCAGAGCAGCCATGGACTTAGATGGGCTACTCGGGATATTGTGGTAGGAGTGTCCAAAGATAATACAGAAAGTGTACAAGAAATTGGGGAGGTGGTAACTATTAGCCGACCATTCTTGGCAACAAAGAATTACCTAGACCAGAATTCATTACAAAAAGATGCATATCATAATAGATAATGATGACATACAAATTAAAAGAACACTCTTGACGAGGTTCTTTTCTAGTGAAGTTATCAGTGTGAGTGGACTCAATGGTGGGATTCTCTACACATTTTAAATGGATTGATCTGTCATCCTTCAGTAATTACTCAGCAACCCAATGGGGTCTCTTTTTAGATTTTTGTTGTTATACATTCCACCCTCTCACCTATTATAACATTGAACCTAGAACTTCTACTACACTCGTCATTGTTGCTGACTTGCTAGTGAATCCTTTTGTGAGAATATATGCAACTATTTGATCAGATCCACAAAATGAAAGACTTACTTTTGTAGAGTCAACCTTTTGAATTTTCCCTCACAAAGTATTGTCGAATTCCAGTGTGGTTGGATGTGGAATGCTATGTAGGATTTATTAGAAAACAATAGTTCTCATATTCTCATTGGAGACAGTTTTTGGCCTTGTTGAGCATAATTCAATATTGTTGAAAATTTTCAGAAACCACATAATTTCCTCCTTAGATTTTTGTTGTTATACATTCCACCCTCTCACCTATTATAGCATTGAACCTGGAACTTCTACTACACTCATCATTGTTTCTCACTTGCTCGTGAATCCTTTTGTGAGAACATATGCAACCATTTGATCAGATTAACAAAACGCAAGATTTACTTCCGCATAGTAAACCTTTTGAATTTTCCCTCACAAAGTATTGTTGAATGCCAGTGTGGTTGGATGTGGAATGCTATGTAGAATTTATTAGAAAACAATAGAGCTCATATTCTCATTGGAGACAGTTTTTGGCCCTTGTTGAACATAATTCAATATTGTTGAAAATTTTCAGAAACCACATAATTTTCTCCATAGCAAGCTTTGCTACCATGCATTAAACTTCAGTAGTGAATAGATACCTAGTTCTGTCCAAGGTATACCTCGTCCAAATAGATTAAAAGAAAAAGTATCATCTTGGTGCTTTGCAAATTGCAACTGTCAATATCTCCATTCCAATCTGCGTCATTGTTGCCAATATGGTCGTCATGACTTGAACTACTATTATAAAAAACTCCAGAATCTAGCGTTACTCTACTGGAAAACTCCTTTGACTGCCACCCAATATGTGGTCCAAAAACAGTCATAAACCTACTGATTATTCCCACTAGAAATGCAATATCAAGTTCAAATCATGTTAACAAATACATTAGAATACCCACTACCCATTGATATTGAATGAACCCCATTATTTTCTTCTCATCAACTAATTAAGGAGACGTACCGTTATATAAAAGTTATGTACAAGAGTTCATCCATAGAAAATTTCCACAACATGTGCAAGCACTTGCATCGGCCCAAAGTGGCCTTCCCTCCTTCCTATTAATAATCAGCTGTATAACTGAATGAAAGTGTAATTCTCTTAGACTTACCATGCCAAAGTGAAAATACAGTTCAGTTCTTGTTTCAGATGACTTCCAAGTCATTTCTAAACAGAAAAAGATCATCGAGATTCAATATAAATGGTGTAGCATCTCTAAAGTAAAAATTGGGAACACTTACCACTGCAAACACAGAAAAGATATGAAATAACAACAAAGAAGAACCCAAAGTAATAGAAATAATATTCATGAAATGTACAAATATCACAAAAGGGTCAAGAACAAAGGACGAGGAAATCTTGAACACATCACAATGTTAAAAATGTCAGCAATATAAAAAGAAAAAGGTCTAATAGACTAATGCCATGATTGATAAATTCTGCCTGAAATCCCTCATCTTTTGTTGCTTTACTAGTGCTCAAGATCAAGAGAAAAGGTGGTAGGAGGTAGGACCGTAGGAGAAGCTATATGGACAGGTATCTAGTTTGGTAAATCATAGAGGGAAGCTATATGGGAAAATCAAGAGTGGTGCTCAATGTCTAGTGGAAGAGTAGATTTCTTGGTGAGAAGGTTACTTCATAAAGCCTTATGGGAAGACCAAAGAGCTAAGAGAAGTTTGTATCTCCTGGTGGAAATGGAGTCTAGTTTCTTGTATCATATGAGGCAATGATTATCTTGCTAGCTCACTGGATAGAGGGTAGCTAATGGGAAGGGATGAAATAGAGATATTCGTGAATGACCTTACATCATCACATACCAACAATTCATGGAGTTTCTACAAAGGAAAGTGAAGCTGTTGTGATGGATGGTGTAGGGATATGAATCCAAGGTAGCCTCCCACAAGACCTTAGATAAAACTGTAAACATCATATTCGGTAGTCATTGTGCTAGGAGATGAGAAATGAGAGATGTGTAGAAGAAGTTGTGAAAGGAGGGATGCATAAGCCTTGGCATATTTGACGTCAAAATGGATGGTGGTGCATAGATTGTCAATAGGGTTAGGGAAAGAAGGGGTAAAGGAGGGTGAGACACCCAAGGGAGTGAAGGAAATTAAGGCACGATTAGCAAGAGGTCAAGCACCTCTAGATATTCACAAAGAAATTTGTTTCACTGATTCATTGGTTATAAGATAGCAATAGATCGCTATGACATGCATGCGGGAAAGAGAAGTAGCTAGAAGATCATGAAAATCCAAATCAGACAAATTAAATGTGTTATAGAGTTCAAAAGTCTTTAAATTTTTGCAAGCGTGTATGAACGCACTAATAGTAGCATCTTCCACTCTATAAAATCCTCTGAGCTTGATGGACTCCATATTTTTACAACCCTCAGCCATGCCCATGTCATTTACTCATCTAAAAAATGCTTGATAATTTTCCTTGCTACGAGAAAGGGACATATGAGATAAATAATTGCAAGAACCCAACGACTGAACACCAACATTAGTCAAATCATGTCATAGAAATGATTCTTCTAGAGGTGTTTTCTTTATATCTAAATTAACCAAGAGAATGAGATTTTGAATGATAGACATCAGAAGGTTGTCTATGATATGATCTATAACAAGTGTTAAGTATAGTATACATTGGAAGGAGACTCCCATTGGGAAGGGAATCCAATTTTGTCCAGGGAATTGTATTTTGATTTCTGCACAATTTTATAATTTATTTAACCTATTTCATACATCGTGGCTTGTAGTGCTTTTACTATTCAAGACCGCAATCTCATTTAAAGGTGAAAGAGCATCTGACATACTCATTTCACTAATAATAATAATAAAAAATTGGATATCACAGAATACAGACTACCATACATGTCTATGATAGCAATCGCTAGAACAGGTTACTTTGTTGTGGAGCCAATACACTAGCACAGGAAGAAAGCAAGCTCACCATCATGTCCGAATTAGGTTTCACTCACAAGCATTGAATTTGATAGAGTGTCTAGTTCCAGGATAGATAACTTCTCCTTATCTTTTGAACCGCTCCCTTCAGTCATCGTCCCACCTTTCAATTGAACAGAGGAACAAATAAGGTTGTCTAATGATATCTGGGCAGGTGACCAACCTTTTGCTTTTGAATGCAGGGACGAGAAATTGGGCACATATAATCATACAACCGAAGACATCATTGCATCGATAGAAAAAACTCAGAGCCTCCTGGTCATTCCCATGCCTGACACAAGCACCCACGATAACAGTCAAATAAATTATATCTCATTCACGCATTTTGTCAAACACTTGGTGTGCTACTTGGCACTTTCAACCATACATAAATATACATAAATATAAGGAATTTTTGCAATGATATCTTCTGTGCATGTAACTGAAGGGAAAAAACCTGCTTTGGGATGTTGAATATGTCCCCTTTAGCCTTTGTGCTTTTGGCACTTTCAACCATCTTAGCCTTGTCCATATCTACGTTGCGTGCCATGCAATTGCCTGAGTATTCTATTGTTTCAAGTTTGAGGGCTACATACATGGTACTGGTGACCATCTCATATCTATCTGCAACATACCCATATTCATGCCAAAGATAACAATCTAGTGCCTCTAAAGACACATTTCTCTGTATGCATAGAATATGCCATAATCTTCTTAAAACCACAATACCTGACAGGCCCGTAGATCGGAGGTTTTCTGAACCCTTCTCCGTGTGGGTAGTTGGATCTGTGTGGTTTATTGTTGAACAATTTTTTGCATTGGCTGCAAATTTGGTCACTCAATGAACAACTTTTCACCCAAAAAGGATCATAGCTTTTGTTTCATGGTGCTCATACTTCAATTTGCAGGAAAGCTAGAATCCAACCTATTGCACACAAGCATGCTTCAAAATTCAATATTGCAATGATGGGTTTTCATATGACACTCAAAATTGGTCATCCAAATTATTTGGCATGCTTCAAAATTCAGTATTGCAATGGCGAATTTTCATATTAACTCAAAATTGGTAATCCAAATTATTTGCGTAGAGTTGAGCCATTATCATGAGTTATGCCCTTAACTCCCACTTTTTCTAGCTTAATATTACTTTAAAATAATCTTATGTTGAATTATTCTTAAAAGAAAAACTAAAAAGATTGATTTGAAATTAAAACTAAGAGTGATTCTAAAATTTATGCAAGTGCCATTCCTCAGCCAAATATTGAATCATAAACTAATAAGGCCATGATCTATCTTGCCCACTAATGTGATCAGTTGTTTTTCTCATAAAAGAGAGGTTCTTGTTGAGATGGAGGGTATTTTAGCTTTAGAGATAACACACTTTAGTAGGTGTCACATCCCTAAAGCATGTCCAAGATTTTCTTGAACTTTAGCACCCTTCAAGTTCATCTCGGCTCTTGAGGTCATGCGGCACTGGTCTGCCTCAGCCACAACCTATAGCATGACCAACTTGTGCCTACTACACCAATATTATGATAACTTCACCCTGAATTACAATGTTAAATTGCAACAAATTTCTACTCAACCAAGTTCGTCTAACAACGGGCACACGTCCAACTGTATCCAAAACAACGATCAAATCCTTCATGTTGGTTATTGAGCACTTGATCTATGTTGGTTCCAAGCTTGCGATGTTCAAATTTCAATCCCAAGACAAGAAACAAACCAAAAAACCTCAATCGAGTCTAGGAAAGAGATTGATGGTTTTGTGTACCCTATAACAAAGAAGTTATGAATAAACATTGATGCTCAACGCTAAATGATGTTTTCTATTATTTCCTTTATTGCCAAAAAATCTATGGCATTGGTTGTAATCACATTAATAGCGAGGAGAATAACCACCATCAACACATAGATCATATAAATAGGGATGATTAAGCCGCAATAAATGCCACACTTGGCCATCCACCTTGTTGGAGAAAGTAAGCACGTCAAGATTTGAACCCAAGTTATGTTCGGAGACATTGTTCCAAGTTACCACTAAACCACAACCTAACAAACATGGTATACATATATGGATAGTCAAGTAGGTTTAAACATACCAATTTCAAGCCAAATATCTCTAAGAGGCCCTAGGTTCAATTTTTGTAGAGTCCTTTTGGTTAAAGAGTGCATGTTGTACTATGGTTGCATTTACCCCAAGCACCATTCATGGAATGTGAGGACCCAATTTTGACCTTAGTTAGTGCTTATGGGTATGGAAACATTAAGCCTCGATTTTTATGTAAAATACGTATAGGTGTATCTTTTTATATTGATAGGGAAGGGAAGCATCATATTAAAAAAAACCTAACTAGAACACATTTTATAATAATTAACACACATGCAACTTATCTTAGGTGGATCAAAATATTGGGATAGAGTACCCATGGTAAGCTACCCAAACTGACTCCTATGTGTCTAGGTTTCTCATTTGGTCAGAGCTTTGGCTTTTTAAAAGTCTCTCAAGAAGTGAATCTAGATTTTAGAAATTCTGAAGCTCTAAAATATTCAACAATGGGGATTTCTAAGATGGATGTGAATGAGGGATTAAGATGAAGCTTAGACATAGATAAGGAAGTTTGGGGAACTTGACCCCTAATGATAATGGAGGAGGAATAGGTTTGAATCCAGCTTCTGGTCTCTTAGGAATTAAAGGGAGGAGATCATTCTTCCAAAAAGTACAATCCAAATCCTCTATTGAAGTGGCAATGGGAACTTCGGTTCACAATTTGGGTTGTGATTTCCATATAAGATTGCCTAAATTCTTGGGTTCACAATTTAGACTATAATGATTTCAAAATTCTTCCCCTCATAGTTTCCTAGGAAATCCGGATAGCTCAAAATCATGAGATATTCGAAGGCACACATTTTTCTCCCTTATATTCTACAAACAGAGCAGTGTCTACCCTGGAATGTTTTCCTCAAGCAAACTCTTTAGTAAAAACAAGGCAGGTGGAAGAAGAATTCATAAATAAGGAAATTACATGGTCATATTTTGATGGGACGACTGAAAAAAAAAAAAAAAAAAAAACAATCTTAGCTGGAGTAGGAGGAGTGATCTATTTATCATAGATAATTAAAATCTCCTTCAAAGTCGGTATGGGGCATGGGACCAACAACTTCATTGAATTAAGTGTCCTCTGGCTACTTCTGAAGTTGGCTTTCATGAATGGCATAAAAAATCTATAAATTTACAGAGATGCGAAAACAACAAAAGGCGGTTTCCTAATGGTATCATTGGCCTATTATTGATGATTTTTTTTCATCAGGTGGTTTTGAGAAATATGCATGTGTCGTATGATATTGGGAATGGATTTACAGGGAGGAAGACCATTCCTTTGGCCACAAAGAAACCATTTAGGCATATAGAGTCATGAATAATGCCTTGAAGCACCATTGGCCTTTAAGTGGGGATATTCATGCCATCAAGGGATTTTAAACACTAATAATGGGACTCAAGGCCCAGGACATGGTTAAGAAACCAAAGCCTTATCCCCTAAAGGAATATTATAGTCATCTACATCCAAGAACATTGCATTTAACTACTAGGCATGACCTATTGATGAATTCATTTTCACATGAGTGGTGATATGTATTAAATGAACACTTTTTTAGCTCCAGGTATGGATCTCAAGTCCCTTGACATGGTTGGGGTAGGAAACTTGAGTCGTAATCCCTAAAATAATATCCTAGACATCTAAGGCAAAGAATGACACCTCAAACTAACAAACATGGCCTATGTATGGGTTTAAGATAGTTGTTGGTGTTTCCTAGAACATATTGGAGGAGATTGCACACAGGGACAATAGTTAAACATCCATGTATCATCTTCAGCAAGAGGGTTCCTTTTCTACTTGGAGAGTTGTCATCTTATCAAGTCATTAACAAGGCAGTTCCAGGCATGTAGTTTTTTCATTCTAATAAAATACATCAATCTTTGTTTGTTGGTTGTCTATTTATTATAGTCTATCTAATTTTCTTTCACTCTACCTTACAGCACTAATGATTCACTCTACCTTACAGCACCAAATATCAACAAGGCATTTATCATTAAAACTAGATTAGAATAAACAAGATTACACGAAAATATGAGGACGTACCTTTCCCTTTCAAGGTTCTTAAATTCTACCACACTAATTGAATGGATCCACTGGTTTAAGAGTCGGCCCTATTGCTAGCGTCTATGGTAATGCCAGTCCCATATTCGAATGTAGTTCGAGCACTTGGTATGAAGGATCCCTTGGTTTGAGAATCGCCCCCAAAGTGTGATCGATGAAGGATACCAAGCGCTCATAGAACCAGTCTATCGAAATCGCGCGGGATTGAACCAATTTCTTAAAAAAATATCACAAAATGGAGTGGTAGGAACCAGTATTCCAAATGGCATGGGATTCCTAAACATGATTTTGATTTTGATTTCATTCCCATGATGAAAATTTTAATTAGACATTTAGTACAAGGCTAGGCACATCACATATTAAAATACATTTATATGGATTCGCAAGAAAGCTACTAAATTCAATAAATTATTAAATACATTGTTTAAGCAAATAATTATGATTCCACTTTAGAACTGAGAGGAGTGATGGAGGATGCGTCCAGTACAGAAGCCTTTCGAGTATCTTCAGGGTTTTTTTGGTGTTTTCTGGTGTTTTAGAAGTGCATGAAGACTTTCTCCATTGAGTTGTGTATATGTGGAAGAATGGAGTATTTGTTAGACATGGAATGGGAGGCGGAGACTTGAGTCACCCTTCACAAAAAGGGGAAAACAATGAGAAGAAAGGGTGATGGAATGAAAATTACTAGCATGTTGAAATTGGAAGGAAAATTTTCATTTTTGGTGTTACAGATCTAAAAATTACCAACATATCCCACTTGTAGTTGAAATTAGATTCGCTCTTTAGAGATTATGTGATGTGGCAAGGCCTTAATCATCACTCGAGAGCAACAGAGGGAATTATTACATATAGGCTAGATATTCCATATGTAGGTCATATGTAGTAGTCTAGGTTAACATGCATGGACTATAAACCCCATAACAAATTAATGTGGTATTAGGCCCTAAAATTAGTTTATAGGCCATGGTATAGGCCATGAGAACCATAGTCAATGTTACAAATATTGAAATTGTCACAATATCTCACTTGTAAGGTAAAGTAATTATGTGTATGGCCCTACATATGGACCATGAATCATATAGTAAATTTATTAACCATGGACCACTATTTAGGTTATGAGAACCACTATTGGTTTACATAACCTAAAATATTAAACCATGGTTGGTTTATTGGCTTACATAACCATGGACAAACCAACAACAACAATGACATCGACGATGGTGACAATGATGATTCTAACGATATCACATCTAGGATAGAGATTCTTATGTGGTAATCTAGGTTAACATGCATGGAACATCAACCCCATGGAAAATTAATATGGCATTATACCTTAAATTTAGTTCACATGCCATAGTCCAGGCCACGAGAACCATCATTTGTGTTATAAATATTGAAATGGACACCATAAATAATGCCACTAATTAGACACTGAACTAACACAACCAACCCCATGACAAAACTTGCAAAGAAAAATTCGAATCCATGTGGCAAGGCCCATATATCATACACACTTGCCATGGACATGGGGCATACATTTTGACCGACTCAGAAGGCAACCCCATGTGCAACCCCCGTAACGGGTTGTATCTCAAACGATTCTATCCATAAAAATCTTCTTGACACCATAGTCCATATTGTATATTTTTTAATTTATTTTTTCATTGTAAACTTTCAAAGCCTTACATTTTCATTTTTCCTGCATGAACACAGATGGATCCTGTTCCACTCTATCATATCGGCTTTGCCGACGATGCAAGTCGCTGGTCTCCAAATCTCACCTCTGCAACTTGGGTACTTTATTCCCCTTCACACAAGTTGATCCACCTCAACGGAGTGTGCATAGGTGACACCACAAATAATCAAGTTGAGTACGACACCGTGACTGGTCTACTGGCTGCTGCTCTCCAGATGAGCATAAGTCACCTTAGCGTCTTCCTCGACTCCCAGCTCCTTGTTTCCCAACTCAACAACTATTACCAGGTACATGATCCCTATCTATTTAGAAAATTACTGTGCACTAAAAAAATGATTCAACATTTTGAATCCATTTCATTCACTCATGTCCCAAGAAATCTAAACAGTGTAGTAGACCAAATGGCTAACAAAATTCTAGATTGGCACTTCAACCAAAACATGTAGGACATCACAACATGCATCACACAGGCATCAAAAAATCAAATAAACAAACTAAATAAACCATCATATTATTGCATCCACGTGCATAGAAGGTGCCTCCACGGGAAAACAAAACACATACAGTCGCATCCACGTGCAACAAGACATGAAAGCAAAGACAGGATGTGCATCCACGTGCAACAAGACATGAAAGCAAAGACAGGATGTGCATCCACGTGCATACATGACTATATAATAAAAAATGCATACATATGCATATATATATATATATATATCATCATCATCATAGAGTCACAATGTAAAGAGTGCCCTGAGCACCCAAATATACAAAAAGTACACCAACGGTACAATATGTGTATAAAAAAAAAGCGTCCCCATAGGCTCATCAGCATTTGGGGGCAAGTACAAGATAACCTAGTCCTCAACATCACGGTCAGCTGCCTCCTTAGGATCCTCCTTCGGTTCCTCCTCTTCTGGATCATACTGATCCCAAGCTCTCCTCTCAACTGTCAACACAGCTACCCTCCGTAGAATCTATCTCCACTCACGTGGAGCATCGTAACAATGGTCCAATACGCATTGATCTAAGTCTCTCCAACCATCATCTGGTAGATCATCCAACGACACCTCTAAGGTATCATGAACATCCTCTATGGAATCATCTTGGTGACACACAACTCCTCGTGCATGAGGTGGAGGTGTCACTACCGGTGGAGGTACCACCACCACCAATCGTCCCCTACGGCATTGATGATCCGGTGGCGGCAGCGGACCCACATTTGCAATAACCCACACTGAAATAAGTCAATATCATATAAACGTCTCTAGCTATCATAAATAAACAAACCATACAAACATGATACGATAGAACAACAAAAATAAGAAGTACCATCCAACCCCCAATCCTGTCCCTGAGCTCGAGGCATCTCGATGTCTCCTTGGAAGTCCATACCTTGGTATGTATAGTCGTCAATCAGGACTGGCATCTGCTCCCACTGCTCGTACATCTCTGTCGTGAAGAACCCCTGATCACCACCACCACCTGGGGCATCATCTCCCCCCACCGCACCATCCACGACTCACTCCTCAGAACATCCCAAACTGGCACACATGGCTGCAAGGTAGGTACCTGCTCGAAAAAGAAGAAACATAGGAAAGAAGAATAACTAAACTCTCCTCCCTCCCGCCTCACCTTGCTCAGCTCTCGTCGAATGCAATCAAGGAACATCTGACCCCATGAAAAATAAGTCCTAGTCATGACACGATGAACCATCATCATCTGCCCCCCTGACAAACGGTGGGGTGCCTATGCACCAAGCACCCACAAAACACAAGCCACCACTGCCTGCATCTCTGGCTCTAGCAGATCCGAGACACTCAGTGCGCTATTCTGCACATGGGACCCTTGACGAAAAAATATCTCAAGGAGATCCTCTATATCCATACCAGGTGGAATCCTGGGCTGGGTGTCCCCTATCTCGCCCAAACGAGGCAAGCCAGTAAGGAAATACACATCAATCAAGGTGAGATCCAGTCGTTCACCTTGCACCATAAAAGCTAGCTCCTCTGGGTCCCAAACATCAGTCAACTTGTTCAACAAGTCTCTGACCGAACGCATAAGAGGAATCTGCGTGAGCTTCAGTAGTCTGCCCAAAGCCAATGCTGCCCGCACATGTGGGATCACCCGAATAGTGTCCATCAACTCCTCATCGATCTATCTCTCCCTCCATGATGCTTGCGACCACTTGAGTATCATGCAAAACCAAACATGAAAATTTTTAGAAAAAATACAACTAAATTTTTTTCCAAAGCCAACGATCCACGTCGCGGCTATAAGCACCCGTAGCCACGATGCACATCGTAGCTATAAGCACCCACAGCTGTGATGTACATCGTGGTTGTAAGCACCCACATCCGTGATGCACATCGTGGCTGTAAGAACCCACAACTGCGATGCACATCGCGGTCGAGAAGCCCACAGCTGCAATGTGAATCGCGCGAAAAACCTCAAAACCAGCAATATTCCGCGTTGGCAAGCCAACATGGAGTATTCACCACTTCTGAGACCCCGAGACCCCCCAAAAGAAAACAAATTGAAAGGCTAAGACACATGGGCTTACTTGAAACTCGCGGAATAAAAAACCGATGGTCGAATCTCCCACAAATGAAGAAAGTGCTCTAACCAATTCAAATTACTCTGTAAAACTCAACCGTGAAAATGACACATGTCACATTGGGTCCACTTTCTATTTATAGAAATTTGACCAATTTTCAGTCAACCATTTTGGCATCATACGACGTCTATTTTTTAAATCATTTGTACTATTAGAATCAGTGCAGCAAGAACTTCACAATAGTCTACTCCTTTTCTCAATTCCATTAGGTCCCTTTCCGGGCATTTTTTCACAAGCCCTCATTTCCTCGTTCTACGTGCCACATCAGGCATTGTCCCTTTTTTACGGGTTTTATATCATCAGATTCTGTTTTCTACGCTTGTGATGATGCTTGAGATCATTTTTCGCTCACACCATTAGAATTTTTTGGACATTGTTTCACACACACTCATCACTTCGATTTGTGTGCCACATCGGTCGTCCATTTTTGATGATTTTTATATCACTGGATTCAGTTTTCCATGATTGTCATGATGCTTGAGATCATTTTTCGCTCTCACCACCATATTTTGAAGGCATTTTTTCCATGCCCCTCATTACCTCGGTTTGTGTGCCACATCGACCATTACCCATTTTAAAACATTTTTTCATATAGCCAAATTCCGTTTTCCATGCACGTGACGATGGTTTAGATCACTTCTTGCTCTCACCAATATCTTCTTGTTCGGTATAATTTTATCCCTTTTTTGGGCCAAACAACTCTTTTACGAAAACGTCACTTAGGGAGTTTCTGTTAAGCTCCTTTCTGACTCCTAAAATAATGAAAAGATTGTCGAGCAATCTTGCATCCCTTCATGCTCGCTAAAAGTATCTGAAAGGGTGTCTACCTGGTATAAGTTTACCCCTTTTCTGGACCTTGTAGACTAATTACGAAAAAGGAATACTCTAGTCACATCGCC
Source organism: Larix kaempferi (assembly GCA_027924585.1). Classification (NCBI taxonomy): domain Eukaryota; kingdom Viridiplantae; phylum Streptophyta; class Pinopsida; order Pinales; family Pinaceae; genus Larix; species Larix kaempferi. The sequence continues at coordinate 38,184 of BSBM01001060.1, forward strand.
TAGAAGAGTTCTCCATTTGCATCATTTTATGCTTTTTCAAGCCTTGGAGACTAACATACGAAAAAGAACACCAATGGATTCTACTTACCACTTTCAGACTCTCTAAAATTGAAAGAAACCATGAGCAATCACCATCTTGGGATCGTACAAATCCACAGGACAGTACTCCTCCACCAATTCAGAGTCTTCTTATCGTTTCCAGACTCCTCAAAAAATGAAAGCACTCACGAGCATGAACAATCCTGGGCTCGTATAAATCCACAGGATAGTACCATTTCAGAGCACACTTTTATCCCTTCTTGGAGCTCATTAAAACCATGAAGTGGGACCTAACGGTGCTTTCCGGTGCCACAACAGATCATATCTACTCATATGGCAGCTTCCCTATTATGGTTTCCTTTGTTCAGAGTATTCTACAGTATGTCACCCTGAGAGTCTCCCAATAGCATCCATCAGGTTGTCCCCAAGAGTCACTCCAGTATGCAATACATACCCCTGATCCCTTAAGCTATGATCTCCACACCTAAACATCAGTTTCATATGCTGCCAATTCAACCATGTCATCATGCTCTGAACAAAGGAAGTTTGAGTCCACCCACTCTATGACACTAGTTATGCCCCATCTCCACAGTATGTCAGTCCTACCATCAGTACTATCACATTTCAATTGTACACCTAGCGCTCCTATCAAGGAAACATCATTGCCTTGGTAATTGTTGGTCTCCCTCTGTCGACGCCAACCAAACCTATTCTAGAGGATAGACCTAGAGGTGCCTGTGCGTTGGACTCATCACCATTAATGATGAGTTCCTATGGATAATTTTGAAAGGAGTCCTCAGTGCCTCTCCAAATGATTGTTTCTCACATGCTCGACATCAACACCTTGATCGCATCATTGAGACTCATACAGGGTATCGATCCTTTCAGTTATTTGTTGAAGACCCCAGATATCACCTGACTCTACCACATTTGAGCATCTAATTGAGGAAACAACCAGTTACACATTCCTATGGATATCTGGGTTATGCTTGGAGATAGTTTTTAGATGTACACTAGTTTTATACTCCCTCGAGTATACAGTTCCATATACTTTTCAGAAGTGGATTTACAGTTATTGAGTCCCTACACTTGTGGGATACCTTCAGATTCTGTAGTTCATCAAACCTTTTGATACCTTATTCAGAATGGTTGTTGCTCTTTTCCAGTGTATCAGTTATTCAGATAAGCTATGGTATGACCATGAGTATGTCCCAACATTGTGTCCCCTCTAGACCATTATGATGTACCAACAGATTTTTATGTATTATTCAGGTCCCCATTCTTGGGCCTAACTGTTAGGTATATGTCTTGATACAAGCATGGGTATGCCCACCTCATCCATTATAAGAGATTATTCCTCATTCATTTTTGAGGCCATGTATTTTTTCAGTTTTTGCAGCTTCCAAGGGACCATTTTTCCAGTCTCCAATTGGTCTCTTCTCTTCTCCAAGCCCCAGGAGAAATACAAAAGAGCTATGATGTTTATCGACCATATGATGAGCTCATGCCCTCACACATCAGGGGACAATCTATTAACACCCAAAAGGTGCTCACTAGCTCATTCCCATATTCTCATGACCCATTTGTCCATGTTTTCCACCATTTGAGCCTCTAAAACATTCAAAAGGTCACCAAAAATACGAAAACCCATATTTTTCCACTCAAAATATGTAATTTTCCTCAAAAAATACAAAAAAACCCTTAAAAAGGGTCCAAAATTCCCAAAAATCAATTAAAAGGGAATAAAAATATAAAATATATTCAAAAAGGGAAAAAGAGGGAAAAAGAAACCTTGGATGTGGTTAGAGAGAAAGAAGTCGGGTTAGTGGTAGTGAGAGTGTGAGAAAGAGGCTAGTGTTAGGGGGTTGAGGTAGAGAGAGAGGGTTGGCATATAGGTTTAGGTGCAAGAGTAGGGTATAAATATTGTTAGAGAGGGGTTAGAAATTGCTATGGGAAAGAGGTGGAAGAGAGAGAGAGAGAGAGAGAGAGAGAGAGAGAGAGAGAGAGAGAGGAGAAGGAGGAGGAAGGGGTGTTAGAGGTAGGGGAGTAGTAGGGGGTGAGAAAGTTATAGAGAGGGTTATTAAGAGTTAGGGAGAGGCAGGGAGAGAGAGAGATAGGAGTAGGAGGAGGAGGAGTTTTGTTAGTTGTGTGGGTTGAGTGTGCATGTGTGAGAGAGATATAGACAGATAAAGATAGAGTGGATTAGGAGGAGGAGTTAGTTATAAGGGTTGAGTGTGTTTGTGTGTGTGTGATAGAGAGAGAGAGAGAGAGAGAGAGAGAGAGAGAATGAGGGAGGGTGTTAGGAATTTCACAGAGAGGTGGGGGTATGGTTTAGTGGTAACTAGAGTAGAGGGGTGCAAGAGAGAGAGATAAAGAGACAGAGGGAGAGAAAGAGAGAGTTGGTGGTGTGTGGGGTTACGTGACAGGGGGCGATTACGAGAGATAGGGATATAGAGAGAGAGGGGGGGGATTGGTGTAGGGGGAGTTGGAGAGAGAGGGAAAGAGGGAGAGAATTGAAAGGGGTGGTTATTAGTAAAGAGAGTATGAGGGTGGTTAGGGAGAGAGAGCATGTGGTATTGTATAGAGAGAGTGTCCGAAAGAGATGGTGGGTGTTAGGGTTTTGGGGGAGAGAAAGGGGTTGACATTAGCTGTAGGTGTAGGAATGGGAGAGAGAGAAATATTTAGAGAAATGGTTAGTAATTTTTAGGGGGAAGAGATGACTTAGAGAGAGAGATTATGGGGGGTTAAGGGTAGTTGGATCAGTAGCATTATGAGATTGAAAGAGAGTATAATAGTAAGGGACAGGTAGAGAGAGAGAGGAGGGGATGAGAAGGGGTGTATGTGTGTGTGTGTGTGTGTGTAGGAGAGAGAGAGAGAGAGAGAGAGAGAGAGAGAGAGAGAGAGAGAGAACAAGGGTTGTTAGAGCATTGTGGGTAAGAAACAACAGTGTTTGGTAAGTTGTAGAGGGAAGGATATTAAGAGAGAGAGGGGGGGTTTAGGGGGAGGGTGAGTAGGAGAGAAATAGAGAGAGGGTCTTAGGTAGAGTATGAATGTTTGTATAGAGAGATAATATGGGTTAGGGGTAGTGATATTATGCGAGAGAGAGGGGTGATAGGGGGTTGGGGTAGAGAGATGGTTAGGAGTTAGGTATATGTGGAGGAGTAGGGTAGAGATAACGATAGAGAGGGGGTTAGAAAGGGTAGGGGGAAGAGAGAGAGAGAGAGAGAGAGAGAGAGAGAGAGAGAGAGAGAGAGAGAGAGAGAATTGCGAAGGAGTGTTAGAGGTAGGAAGAGGAGAGGAGTAGGGGATGAGAGAGTGATAGAGTGGGTTGGTGAAAATTAGGTTGAGGACAGGATTTGAGTGATACATAGGAGGAGTAGGAGGGGATTTAGTTGTAGGTAGAGAACTAGGTTTGAGATAGAGAGAGAGGGAGGGGGAGAGAGAAGTGGGGGCATTACGAGGTTGCCAGGGAGGGAGAGGGGGGAGGGGTTTGGGGTAGGTTGAGTAGAGGGGTTATAAAGACAGAGAGACAGAGAGAGAGTAAAGGTGAGGGGGTGAGGTTCTGGGTGATGAGGATTTGGGGGAAGGAGTGGGATTGGGGGTTAGTAAGGGTTAGGGAGAATAGGGGGGAGAGAAAGAGGGAGAGGAGGGGCATTAGTGATAGTGGAAGAGTAGGTGTGTTTTTTGGAGATAGATAGAGAGAGTGAACTGAGGGGTGTTAGGGGGATTGGAAAGAGAGGGAGGATGGGTGTTAGGGGTAAGTGGAGCTATAGATGGATTTGTGTTTATGTGTGTGTGAGAAATCTAGAGAGAGAGGGAGAGAGAGAGAGAGTAGGGGGTAATGAGGAGAGGGTGTCGGTTATTAGGGGTAGGGGTAGGAGGGGGATTTGAGGAGAGAAAGAGATAGAGATCATGGAAGGAGGAGATATGGTAGTCATTTGGGGAATATTAGGGAAGTTAGAGAGAAGGGGGATTATAGGGTTGGGGTGGAGATATGGAGAGAGAACTAGGGGTAGAGAGAGAGAGAGTGAGTGAGAGAGAGAGAGAGATAGTAAGAGGGAGTGATGGAGGTAGAGATATGGTGGTGGGTAAGTTGTAGGGGGAGTATAGGAGTCAGAAAGTGAGAGAGAAGGTGAGGGGTAGGTGCAATTGGAGAGAGAGAGAGAGTTGGGAAGAGGGTATGGTTACAGATAGGAAAAGTAGAAGAGGGGTTAGGGAGAAAAAATGCAGGGCTATGGGTAATGACAGTGAGAAAGAGAGGGGGGTTATTAGGTTGTTGGCGGAGAGAAAAAGGGGTGTGGGTTAGGTGTAGGTGGAGGAGTACAAGAGAGAAAGAGAGAGTGAGTGATGGGGTTATTAATCATTAGGGGGGAGAGAGAGAGGGGGTTTAAGGATTATGGGAGGAGTAGGGCGGTGACATAGTTAAAGAATGTAATAGTAATGGTTAGGTAGAGAGAGAGAGAGAGAGATGAGAGTGGATGGTGGTAAGGGGAGGAGTATGTGTGTGTGTGTTAGAGAGAGAGATAGTAGGGTGTGTTAGGGGGGTTGGGGTGGGAGAGATGGGTCTCTAGTAAGATGTAGTGGGAGGGGGATTACAAGAGATAGAGAGAGAGGATTTTATGGGGAGGGGGAGTATAAGAGAGAGACTGAGTGGATTACGGACAGTACAAATGTGGTTAGTGAGAAATTGCGGGTTAGGGGTAGTGAGAGTGTGTGAGAGAGATGGGTGCTAGGGCATTGGGGGTTAGGTGTAGGTGGAGTAGTAGAGTAGAGAGTGTGTTATATAGGGGTTATCAAGGGTTGCAGGGAAGAGGGTAAATAGAGAGAGAAAGGAGAAGGAAGGGGTGTGAGAGAGTGAGAGAGGGGGTTGATAAGAGTTAATGGGAGCGGGTAAGATAGAAAGAGGAAGAGAAGGAGGAGGGGAGTTAGTTGTAGGAAGGAGATAGACGTTGAGAGAGAGAGAGAGAGAGGAAGGTTGTTAGGGGGTTTGGAGAGAAAGAGGGGGTGGAGGTTATGGGTAAGTGGAGTAGAGGGGTGCGCATGTGTGGGTGTGGGTGTGTTTGTTAGAGAGAGAGAGAGATAGAGAGAGAGAGTTAGGGGAGATGGGGAGGGTCTATGTGATTAGGGGGAGGGGGAGGAGGTTGTTTGAGGGAGAGAAAGAGGGATATATTATGGTGTGGGGGTGGGTGTATGTTTTTAGGAAATATTAGGGAAGTGAGAGAGAAAGAAGGTACGATGTGGGGAAAGAGAGAGAGAGAGAGATCATATATGGTAAATGGTAGGGGGAGGGAGATTAGGGGAGAGAGAGGGGGGTTTAGGGTTAGTGAGAGTGAGAGAGAGAGGGGTATGGTTTAGTTCTAGGTGGAGTATGGGAGAGAGAGAGTGAGAGACGGAAGTGTCTTTATGTGTTTATGTGTGTGTGTGAGAGAGAGAGAGAGAGCGAGAGAGGAGGGGGTATTAGAGGAAAGTTAGTAGTAAGGGGGTTAGAGAGTGAGAGAGGTGGTATGATAGGGGAGGGGGACTAGGATATATATATACAAAGAGAGAGAGTCTAAGTGGGTGTTGATGGGTGGGTAGGGTATGAGGGATGTATGGGCTCAACTGTGGTGAGAGTGTGAAATAAAGATGGTGGGTTTTAGGGGTTTGGAGGAGAGAGAGAGAGAGGTGGACATTAGGTGTAGGTGGAGGAAAAGAGGATAGATAGAGTGAGAGAGGGGGGTATTAAGGGTTAGGGGGAATAGGGTGAGTGAGTGTGGGAGAGAGAGAGTATGGGGGTTTAAGGGTAGTTGGAGGAGTAGGGTCATGAAATTGTAAGAGAGGGTAATAGTGAGGGTTAGGTAAAGAGAGAGATAAATATAGAGATAGAGAGAGGAGGGCATTTAATGGCAAGCATAGGAGAAGGTGTGGGTGTATATGTGTGTGTGTGTGTGTGCGTCTTTGTGTTAGAGAGAGAGACAGGGGGGGGTTTAGGGGGTTAGGGGTGAGAGAGAGACATGTATACTAAGTTGTAGGGGGGAGATTAGGAGAAGGAGAGAGAGAGAAGATTTTAGGGGGAGGAAGATTAAGAGAGAGAGAGATGGGGGCTTAAGGAGAGTATGAATGTTGTTAGAGAGAGAAAAGGTTGGTTAGGGGTAGTGGGAGCATGTGAGAGAAGGGGTTGTTAGCATTTTGGAATAGAGATAGAGGGTCAGGGGTTTGGTGTAGGTGTTTGAGTAAGGAATATATAGCATTAGAGAGGTGGTTATCAAGGGTTGGGAAGAAAAGGGAAAAGAGAGAGAGAGAGAGAGAGAGAGAGAGAGAGAGAGAGAGAGGAATGGGTTCTAGATGTAGGGGAGGAGTAAGGGGTGAGAGAGTGAAAGAGGGTATTGGTAATATTTAGGAAGAGAATGGGAGAGAGAAAGTGAGAAGGATGAGGAGGATGGGTTTTAGATGTATGGAGATGACCATGGTTGACTGTACATGTGTGTGTGAGAGAGAGAGAGAGGGGGGTGTGTTAAGGGAATAGGAGAGAGAGAGATATGGGTGGGGGTTAGGGTTAGGTGGAGTAAAGGGGGAGAGAGAGAGAGAGAGAGAGAGAGAGAGAGTGAGTGAGTGACGGGGAGGGGAGATCTAGGTGATTAGGGATTATGGGAGAGAGAGATATAGATATTGTGGGGGGGGGAGATAAGATTTCACTTTAGGGAATATTAAGGAAGTTAGAGAGAAAGGGGGGTATACGGTGGGGTAAGAGAGAGAGAGAGAGAGAGATGGGGGGTGGTGGTAGGAATAGGGGATTTTGGAGAAAGGAAGTGAGAGAGAGAGAAGGTTAGGGAATAGGGAGTAGGAGACAGAGGGGGAGTGAAGGGGCTAGTTATGGGTAGGGAGAGTAGAACGGTGGTTAAGGAGAGATAGTAGGGGTTAGGGGTAGTGAGAGTGTGCAATGGAGGGGATTTTTTAGGGTGTTGTGGGAGATACACAGGGGTGGGGGTTAGGTGTAAGTGGAGGAGTACATGAGAGAGAAACTAAGAGATAGGGCTAGTAAGGGTTAGCAGGGTAGAGAGAGAGAATGAGGGGTGTTAGGGGATTGGGGTTGGGAGATAGGGGTGTTAGGGGATTGGGGGTGGGAGATAAGGTTGTCTTGTAAGTTATAGCGGGAGGGATATTAGGAGAGAGAGAGAGAGGGCAAGGGAATTAGGGGGAGGCAGAGTAGGACAAAGAGAGGGGGGGATTAGGGAGAGTATGAATGTGGTTAGGGAGAGAGAGGTTTGGTTAGGGGTAGTGAGAGTGAGAGAGGGAGGGAGTTGGGATAAAGAGAGAGGGTTAGGGGTTATGTGTTGGTGAAGGATTAGGGTAGAGATAGGATTAGAGAGGGGGTTAGTAAGGCTTCATGGGAAGAGGGGAGAGAAAGAGATGATGAGGAAGGGGTATACATATATGTTATAATTATCAAGGAAAGATATCCTAACTCCTAGGTTGCATGAATAGAGTGTCAACAAAGGGGGGTCCCTCGTTAGACCACTTTAAAAACCTTTTCTATACATGGTCAACCACCCAACTTGGGGTGTACTGGGAGGGCTTCTCAGGGAGTTACCTCTCTCCACCTATTACTAGTGCAACGGCATCCCAGTTCCCAACTACAAAAGGCACATGTGTCAAGATACTGAGTTAGGAAATTGTTTCCAGGCAATTTTCCAAAATGGTCCTTTGAAAACACTCTACGCAAGACTTTAATAGAAACCCTATGGTCATCATACTAATGCAAACACTAAGAAAAATGCATACAATTTAATATCCTTAAAAAATATATATTGTGTGCAATCTTATTCTCATTGTAATATTCTAATTAAACTTATGTATATAAAAGAAAGATATCATTAACTATTAAAAGCATTTAATTTTTTAAACCATTATCAATGAAAACAAGATAACAATTATAATGTAACATAATATAAACTATTTCAACTCTCACAATCAAATAATCAATATACTATCATATCCTAAAATATATATAAAACCAATTCTAATGAAACTCAATCACTAATATTTTGCAAAGTGAATGAAAAAAATTAATATACATGATCATATCATAAAATATGCATAAAAAACCAAATCTAGTCAAACTCAATTATGAATATTTACCAAAAGATACAAAATGTGAATATGAATGTAATGAGAATGAGTATATACACTAATAGCATAATAACATTGACAAACCCTATGGTCATCGTACTAATGCAAACACTAAGAAAAGTGTATACAATTTAATATCCTTAAAAAAGAAATGCAATCTTATTCTCATTGTAATATTCTCCAGCGAAAAAAAAACTACTATTGATATTCAAGTTTGAATCAAATAGTACAAAGATGGACTTGATTCTGCTATGGAATCAGATACAACATAAGTATACAGACATAGAAGCAACAAAAGATTCAACATAGTCCAGCCAAGCCAAAATCATGACAATTTTGCTATGATCTCAAGACAGATCTACACATCACAAAGAGGCAAGATTTATCCTTAAAAACTTTAACACAAAAGACTGCTACCAGAAACCATCAAAACCGTCTCAACAGTACTGAGAAAAGTGACAACCAGCTTATTCAAAAAAGAAAATGGAGCCATTGTCAAGGGTACTATTGTCACACCACTCCTCCCAAAACAAATGTCCTTCTGGGCCCGATAGTGCTTGCTTCGATAATTTATCTGCCAGAGAATTATGTTCTCTAAATATATGCTCAAACTTAATGTGCTTGTGTTTGGAAATTTCTTGTTGTGCCCGGATAGCCCAATGTCTCAGGTGCATAACATTGAGTCTAAAATCTCCCTCCGCCCATTTTATAGTAATCCTGGAGTCACCAAAAACCTTTAAATTGACCAAACCAAAGCAATTTGCAACTTTAAGGATACACCAAAGCGCCATTAGTTCTGCTTTCATATTAGTGCCCAGGCTGCAATTAAGCCGAATAGTGAAGAAATGAGACTCATTTAAGTAGATGACACCACCAATAGGGAAAAACCCATATTGAGAAGCTCCATCGAAAAAAAGAATAGGTTGGTCCACTTTGAAACTGAAACTGCTAACTCTGTCAATCTTCAACTTTTGTTCTTCCATCTTACAATTTGCAAACATATTTAAAGTTGTCAAGCTGCACTGTATTATATCAGGAGTGCCATTTTTAAAAATAGCTCTGTTTCTGTAAAACCAGATAGCCCAGGGGATGCATAGAGCAATATAAAAATATTGCTTACAGTATCGAAACCAATTCAGCAGACATTTATTAAAATCACCAACATCCCAGCACTGTTTAATATTCAGTTTATGAGAGATCACATCCCAAACCTTTTGTGTGAAGTAGCAATTAACAAAGAGATGTTGTTTTGTTTCTCCATTCATTTTACAAAGGATGCAGTAACCAGGTCCAGACCAGCCCCTTTTACATAAATTATCCCAAGTCTTTAATTTGTCTTGCAAAAGTAACCAAGCAAAGCACTTCAACTTGATGGGAATGTCCCAGACCCAAAGTCTCTTATACCACCAGTCTTGTGGATAAATAAACCTATCTTGGATTATTCTGTTATACATGGTTTGTGCATTAACCATTCCCGTGGCAGGATTTCCTCCCCAGACTAGATGATCTTTATCATGTGACAAACTGACACCTGCTGAACATAACTTCCATGTGTATTCATTCCATAACCGAGCTAGATAACCAGATAAACCAAGATCATTTGCAGTCAACCAAGAATGATATCCCTCAACACCAGATCTATGAGTATGAATCTTGTTCAAAGTAGACAAACCCAATATTTGTAAATAACTAATAATGGAAGAGGGAAGAGAATAGCAGTCCTCCATACCAATAATGTGATCTATTCCAACTCGAATCAATGCACCCGATCCTACCTGCCAAGAAAGATCACATCTTATCCAGTCCAATATTTTCAAAAAACCTCGCCACATAGGTGAAGAATTCCAGCAGGTTAACTTTGGTTTTCTAAACCAAAAAATGGCATCCATTTTTAAATATTTTCCCCAGATTAATCTAGACCAGAGAGTTGTTCCAAATAGACATCTCCATAAGCTTTTAGATCTAAGGGCAACATTAAATACTCCCAAATCTTTGATGCCCCAGCCCCCAAACGTGTAGGGTCTAGCTATAGTGTCTGCTGCAACCATGGGAACCTTATCGCTGAATGCCAATCCGAACCAAAGAAAGTTGTAAAAAAGCTTTTTGATAGTCTTGATTATAGACATTGGAACCTCCAGTAGAGAGAACCAGTAGACTGGTATGCTGGATAAGACAGACTTCAACAGAATGAGTTTGCCCCCAATAGATAAAAATCTGAAAGACCAATGAGAGATACGAGCATCAATTTTGCGAATCAGCCAATGCCAATCCTGGATGAGATAGTTGTTTGGTTTAAGAAAAAAGCCCAAGTATTTAAATCCTTGATTCATATCCCAGCACTTGTAAGGCATCATGGAGAGAATGTCACGTATTTGGACATCATTGGATTCTAAATGATAAAAATTAGATTTAGCAGAGCTCACTTTCATGCCTGAAGCACAACATAAAGACTGAATGATAACTTTGTAGTTATGCCATTCATTAACAGAGTCCACACTTGCGACTAGAACATCATTAGTAAACAGAATGTGTGTAATTATACAATCCTTAGCGACCTTTATTCCTTTAATTTTTCCACTCTCAACCGCATTATGAACCAGTCTACGGAACCCATCCATAACCAGGATGAAAAGAAGAGGTGAAAGTGGGCATCCTTGCCTGATTCCCCTGGAACAATTGAAAAATTCTGATGGACTTCCATTAATCAAAACATAGATATTCATAGTAGTGATGCAGGCCATAATCCACTTGATAATCACTGGAGGAACACCAATTTTTATGAGAATTAATCTGAGAAATGACCAGTTGACCCTATCATAAGCTTTCTCCAGGTCCATTTTAAGGAGAAGAGCTTTTTTTTTGTGTATCTTTATGCTGTGGAGAAGCTCCTGAGAAATGCCAATGGCGTCATGTATTTGTCTACCAGCTAAGAAGCCAAATTGTTCAGATGAGATGTACTGGGAGAGTACAATCTTAAGCCGATCTGCAATAATTTTTGAAATAAGTTTATATAGCAAATTGTAGAGAGCAATCGGTCTATATTCTCCAAAAGTCCCCGGCTTATCCCTTTTAGGAATAAGCGTGATAAAGGTAGCATTTAATCCTCCCGAAATATATCCATTGTTTTTGGAAAAATTTACCAAATCCACTAGCTCTTTTCCCATCAGATCAAAGAAATGCAAGTAAAGCTCCACCAGCCACCCATCCGGTCTGGGGCTTTTCTCTTTAGCAAAACCCTTGAGGGTTTGTTCAATTTCTTCTAGATAAATCTCTTCCAATAAGCGGACAGAGTCTCTATCATTAAAAAAATGTGGATAAAGATTAGCAATTCTGATTTGTTCTGACAAACAGCAATCCCCAGAGTCACTATAAATGTTTCCAAAATATGAGACAGCTTCTGATTTTATATTGTCCATACTAGAATGAGAAATACCACTCTCATTCAGAACTTCCCAGATATATTTAGAGTTCCTTCTAGCAGAAGCGTATGAATGAAAAAATTTTGTGTTCCTATCACCATGAGAGATCCAGATGGCATGGCTTTTAAGCCGCCATTCCTTTTCTGCTAACAATAATATCTCTTCTTTCTTTTTTTCATACAGTCTCATGACTTCAAAGTCATCATGTGTAAGAGAACAATGAAAATTGGCTGAGAGAGAAGCCTGCATCTTGTCTTCTAACATCTTTAACTCCAAATTATCAGCCTTCTTTCTGTTCTTGATCCACTTAGCAACCAATACTTTCAGCTCTTTTAATTTATAGCAAAAATTCAGAATTGGATTGCTGTCATATGCTGAACAATTTATCCAAAAGTCTCTTACCAAAACACAGAAAGATTCATCTTCTAACCAGGATGAATTAAATTTGAAAGGCAACGCTGGGATGCTTCTCATATCCTCTAGCTGGAGTATGATGGGCCAGTGGTCCGAAAATTTGTGATCATACACCCAAGATCTATGTTTCTGAAAACTGTCCAATAACTTTGATTTGACAAGAAAACGATCCAATCGTTTATGGACACCATCTTTACCAAATCTGCCATTAGTCCAGGTAGGGACCAACTTATGTGGCTGAATGTCCACCAATTCAGATTTCTCCACAAGATGTAAAAAGAAATCTGCAAGCTCATCCAATCTAGCTGTATGACCCCACAGTTCGGAAACATGACATGTGAAATTTAGATCACCTGCGATGATCAAATCTTGTGAATTCAAAAGTCCAGATTCTTTAAGGTCAGACCAGAATTTGAGTCTCTCCCGATAGGGAGCATAGCAGTTGAGAATAGAGAGAGATTGATGATTTCCACAAAAATATCCTTTGAGAAGAATACCCCAATGAGTGTAGAAAGCTTTAAAAACAAAAATATTCGGGTCCCAAGCAACAGCTAGACCCCCAGAAAGACCTACAGAGCTCGTCGCTGTAACCTCCCAGTTTGGTAGCAGATTACATAGTTTCTAAGTGGCTAGGGCTTCGTCACACATTGTCTCTTGTAGAAGGACAACCGTAGGGACAGTAGCTTTAAAAAGATTGGATAAGGCCTGTACCCTCGACACCTTAACCAAACCCCTAACATTTAGGGAAAGAATAGACATCAAGAAGTATGTAACCCGGGGGACACTGCTCTAAGCCCCGTAGTTCTATCCTCCGCATCTAATCTCTGCAATATAGGAATATAAGGATCGGAAGGAAGAACAGCTTTTTGATCCCGAGTCTTTTTTTTATTACCCCGTCTAATAGTAACATTTTGAAAATTTATGGAGTGAACAGGTTTAGCTAACGACCCCAAATCCGGATTCTTTGAAAATGTGGGAAGAGGGGGAAATTCCTCCCCACTAGCAGACATAAGATACCCACTCTCTGCTAAAATCGCATTGTCACTAGGGTTTAAGGAATCAGTAGACTTCTGCACAGACTAATGACCAGAAATACCTCGCCGAGCATCACAGCTCAAATTTAACGAAGCAGAAGAAGGAAATTCAAACCCTACAGGCATATCCTCACCCACACCTTCAGAAGGACGAGAATGAAGATCTAGGTCTTTAGAATGGGAGGTCCCCAAAGAATTGGAGATAGGAAAATCATTCAAACCCTGACTCTTTGAAGAGACACCAAGATCAACAGAAGGAGACACTTGTTCACTAAAAAGCTTACGGCCGACTTTAGGACAAGAAGAAGCCAGAACAGGGCTAGATAAAGGCAACCCAGTAATCAAATCATGTCGCATTTGTATATCCCCATTAGTAATGCATCTAGAAAGAAGTTGCTCAGAATTCTCAATAAAATTAAGCTCTTCCCTTGATAAGTCAGGAAAACAAATAGGGGTTTGAAGATTAAGCTTACCTGAGATATCTGCATCTGCAATTGGAGATCCCATCCAAGGAGAGGAATGTTCCTCGTCATTCGATATTCTAATTAAACTTATGTATATAAAAGAAAGATATCATTAACTATTAAAAAACATTTAAGTTTTTAAACCATTATGAATGAAAGCAAGATAACAATTATAATGTAACATAATATAAACTATTTCAACTGTTACAATCAAATAATCAATATACTATCATATCCTAAAATATATAAAAAACCAATTCTAATGAAACTCAATCACTAATATTTTGCAAAGTGAATGACAAACCATAAACAGAACTAATAAGAATGATAATTACCATAAAATTTAATTCTACATAGAGAGAATAGTAAAAAAAATATGAAAAATTCACAATGATGAGTAAAAGTATAAAAAATGGAAAAAGTTATACATATAATAAGTTTAAAATACATACAAAATCTGGGAAAATATTAATGAAAAATTAATTTGGAACAATATAAATTTTTTTAATATATTCAGATTCAAAGCTTCTACTTCAAAATTTAGATATTCCAACTAAGATTAAGATATTCTAACCAACTAAGCTATGTTTTCCTTTGGGAATATTATATTATACAGAATCTTCTATTTGTTATGTCTAGAACTAACCCCAAACTACTATGGATATAGAGAAGGGAAGGGAAGGAATGGAGGCCCTCATTGATTGGGAGGGATGGGCAAGGAATTATAAATGGGAAATCACGGCTTTCTTAGACGTTATGATTTAATAAGTTATACTTTTATCCAAGTAGATTGTGGGATAATAAGTGGGATTTCCTAGATTGTGCTAACTAGAGAATCTCCAATTATCTATCCACCTAGAACTAAAGATCAATATGCACCTACTAGCATATTGATGGATCAACTCAAATTGGTGCTGGTTCACTAGTCTCATGAGCTAGCTTTGGATATTCAATAGATCGTTGAATGGAAAAGGTTTAACCGGGGAAACAATTGCTAAAGGCATAGCTATTGTAATTGGTCGAAAAGAGCTAACCATCTCTCTTCTTGATTCAAAGGTCTAGTCCTAAACCGAGGGATATGACGACGGTTGTTCCATGTGGGGTGTAGGTGAAGTAGTGTATTCCAGCTCCAAACCCCTGTGGAGAGGGCTACTACCCAAACTAATGAGAGCGGGAACTACTCTACTTTATTAGCGGCATCTTGGTATGCTCATCCTTTTTAGGTTCTATGCTATATGCCTTGAAGCCCTTTCTAATACTCACCTGGTCTAATTGCTTTATTGGGTCCTTCCTTTCGAAAAAATCCCTGGGCTTACAATATATAGATAAATTGGCGCTCTTAATGCTGGGTTGAACAACAAAAAATCTTGGATGTTTGTTAGTGGACGGTTTTTTTTCTCCAGCTAATAGATTCTGAACCTGTTAATAGTTTAGGGATTTATTAGCGGGGTAAAATATATCTGCAATTAGTTAAAGGAAAACATTTGCTTTAAGTTATGGAATAAAGGAAATATACCAGCCTTTATTCACGCCTTTCCCCTTCCCCAAAGCTTTCCACGATTGAATATTCAACCTGTCATTTCATTAAAAAGTAAAAGAAAAAACCAATAACCAATATATCCTACAACAATAAAGTCAAGAAGGAAAATTTGACGAGCTAATTTAGTTTGTCAGGAAAATTTGATGTAAAACAACTTACCAGGACTCGCAGTGAAAGTTTCTTCTCCTTGAAAGAACCCAAATGGTTCAAGAAAGTTCCGTATGTTGTCTTACAATGTTTATAAAGTTCTACGTGCTCTGGTCACTGCACATTAATAGCATCAATTAGTTTCGATATCGTACGATTTGAAAAAACACAGCAGTGCGTTCACTCAAGTCCTTTGAAGCCAAAACAAGCAACCCAAATGGCCCAACAACAGTTGTTGAACTGTCGAATTTACTCCCATCTCGTCTTCAAACTCTGCGATTTACTCCAAATTGACCGAATAATGTAAGAAAAGGAAAACACGGCCACAAACAAAGCAGAAATTTCTTAAAATCTGTTGTATCATGTAAGGGATCTTTGCTTCAACGAAATTTATAGAAGGCCTGTGCTATTTTTAGGCTATTAAATTTAGAATCCGAAATCAACAAAAGAACTAACAACTCGTTACAGAAAAATAAATATCGGAGCAATTAATTAACGTAAACTAAAAGACAGAGGCATGGAGCTGCCTTATCCACTGAGAGATTGTTTGGAGCAAACAATTCCTAGGCAAAGGTAATGAATTAAAAGAATTGTATTGATGTGATGAGTACCTGCGCCGCGTCAAGACCTGTAATTTCTACAACGGATCCACTGCAGAGATTCTACTTCGGAAACTGGCCACTGCAAAAGCTGCATTCTAGCCAGATGGTTCTTGGAATCACCTTAACCCAAAATGTCCAACCACATAGGTCAAAAAACTATAAAAAAATAAAACAAGAATGGCTCCTGGCCTTTAAAAACAAAGGCCATATAAGTTGAAAACAAGCAAAATAATTAAACCCTTGAATGGTTCCTGGCTTTAAAAAAGTCACTGGGCAGGTCAGAAACATGAAAAATTAAAACATCTAATATAGCAAGGCAGAATCAGATTCTTTAGGTTAAGATTCAATGTGATTGATTTAAATGATCTAAAACGGCCTTTAGCAATTAAGAATAAGGTTATAAGGTCAAGTCTAGTTAAGTAGTCAAATATCATCTACGGTTTCTTGTCCCTATGCTATAGATAAGTCACTGGGCAGGTCAGAAACATGAAAAATTAAAACATCTAAATATAGCAAGGCAGAATCAGATTCTTTAGGTTAAGATTCAATGTGATTGATTTAAATGATCTAGAACGGCGTTTAGCAATTAAGAATAAGGTTATAAGGTCAAGTCTGGTTAAGTAGTCAAATATCAGATACGGTTTCTTGTCCCTATGCTACAGATAAGTTTTGTCTGCTCCAAAAAATAGTATTGACTTTACCTGAACACCAGACCAACGCTTCGTAACATCATCGGACATGCTGTCCGATTCGTTGATCCATCCCCACAGAAGTCGCCTATAGACCAGAACTGATCATTGCAAGTGAAAAAACCAGAATACAAAATCTTTGCAGACAGGGTTTTCAAAACTGAAATTTTACCAGCAGACAATTAGACATCCAAAATAAACCACGCTCTATTATCCTCTTAAGACAAATTGTACCATTCATTTGCATTGCAGTTTAGGAATTGGAATCCTTACCAGTACCATCAACACTTTTCTCAACTTCATTATGTTCTGGATTCCAAATTTGCTACTGTGGAATCCTTCTTTCCCAAAACAGAAGTTACATATTCAAAATAAACTCTCTCACATGGAATGGCGAGCCCCATGGGATGATGGAATCCATACTGTTCCTGGGCTTTCTCCAACAGTGCTTGGAAGAGAGGATGATTCAAATAACTTATAGGAATTATAAACGGACTGCGCTCGCTCCCAACGTACACTGCAAAGTGTCCTTCGCGAATATCTATTGGAAGGATGGTTTTGATATCCTCATTTTCATTACAATCCCCTGTGAAATAACACATCCTGTTTTTTCTACGACAGCAGATGTATCGGACTGCTTTACAGCCGTTGCCAAGCCTATGAAATTTGGTTGTTATCTTGTTTCTCATTGAAAAAGTTCCGAACAGAGCAGATAATTAATTCATCAGAAAAAATGGATTGAAATATCTGTGATTCAGAGTGGAATAGGGCGCAGATGGGTGCGTTCAATTC
This sequence comes from Larix kaempferi, assembly GCA_027924585.1. NCBI lineage: Eukaryota > Viridiplantae > Streptophyta > Pinopsida > Pinales > Pinaceae > Larix > Larix kaempferi. Next base: position 55,433 of record BSBM01001060.1, read on the forward strand.
CTGGCATATTAGAGTCTGTGGTAGGAAACGAAGAATATTAAGACGTAATGTTTTCAAAATACGAGGCTTCTTGGTGAATGACTCGTGTAGGCAGAGACTTCTGTAGCGTAATATAATGTTTGTGGTCTATTTTTAATTAAATTAGTAGATCTACAAATGCAATCCTTTTGGGTTGGAATGATCAAAAGGTATTTTTCATATGGAATTATGAAAATGTTTATGTGAGTTAAGAGGAATTGATGTTTATTTAATTAGAAGAAAAATTCTTTAAAATTCAGAATTAATGGCTTAAAACTGTATCAACAGAACCTATACAAATATCATATGAAAAAATATCATAAAAATAAAGTAAAATATCCAATCATATGAAAAATTATCATAAAAATAAAATAAAGTAGTCATTATTACTATGATAATATACAATAACAAAATAAATACTTGTACAAAAAGAAATCAACCCTAAAAAGAAATCACAATAAAATAAAAATAAGATAAATTTATCCAAAATGAAAATAAAAACTATTATTACATTGCCACCACATGAGCATACCTTTAAAAACATTAACAAAGAAAGATAAATTCATCTGAAATGAAAATAAAAACTGTTACTACATTGCCAGATGAGCATACCTTTAAGATGCAGACCTCTGTGGCGTATGAAACCATATGCCTGGAATAAAATCGCATGTCATTCACACAGACTAAAAAGAATTGCGCAGCGGTTCTAATAACAAACAAAAAAATCAACATAACAAAAAAAAATCTGAAATCCATTAACAATTACAGGTATCTGAAATCCATTAACAACAAATCTGAATCTAAAAGCCATTAACAATTACAGGTATCAATTTCAAACTGCACCAAACCCTTGGATCCCATTCCAGGAGTTCTTCCATAGTCGCTAAGAACCCCATACTACCTATTAAAGAACCCCCTGCGAGTTGGTCACCCTACCCAGAAAAGTTGTGTTGTCCAAATAATTAAAATGCCACTATATTCCTTCCGTTGACAAACAAATAGACTGTGTCATATTGAAAGAAGTGCATACCTGGTGTTGGAGTCAAGTGGTTACATTAGCTGATATTGTAGATATTGGTGATGGGATTGTCCTGTAGCTGATATTGACAGATATAGCATTCGGCAAGGTCGTGTAGCTGATAAGAATACAAAGGCACACACATTCTGACTTTTGAGATCCGCTGCCCGCCAACCCATGAACAATTCCTTGCTTCATTGATGTGATTAAAAATAGACACGGCGAATTCATAAACAATTTATATGGATGAATTCAAATGCTATTTAATAATATATCAAAAAAAAATTATAAACGATTTCTATGGATGAATTCAAATGCCTTTTGAAAATACATCAAACTAATAATCCGATATAACAAAATATCAGTAAAGAAATATACTCACCAAGAACGCATTAAGGCATATGAAGATCAGGTTAGCCAATAGAACTCCATGCAAAGAGCATAATAAGAATGAAAAAACCTATATGAACAAAACCGTGGTGATATTACCTATCTAGAAGGTTCGATCACAAATCTAGAAGGAACTATCACAAAAAGGTGTTGAGTTTCCTTGTCTAGAAGGTTCGATTAAGATTCATCCAACGAATACAGCTAAGGAAATTCAAATTGAATCCTCGATCAAGATTTTAATTATATGTTGAACCTTAAATTAAAATTCAGTAAAACCATCTTTTTAAGAGTAAAACCATTTTTATAGAAAATTCAGCTGTAAATATTACTTTCATTGTTAAGTAAAAAATATCATATCTAACTTAACTCCCTACGGCATCTCCCATTGAGGCCATGCTCGGTAATATTATATTGAACTCCATTTCCAAATTCTCACCGCCCAGAGCCGGATGACAGCGGTCACAGAATGGGATCACAGAGACGGATGTTAGCATATTTAAAAAAAAAGCAATTCAGAAAGCAAAATTTTAGTTGCTCCGACTATATAAAATAAAACCAGTCAGGCATCATTAAGTTTCAACCAAGGTAACTTGGTGAGTTTAAAATAGGATAGGCTGGTTTCACAAAACGGTTCACCAAGTGAGATTTGAGGGGAGGAATGGATTCCGTCAACAAAAATAAAACAGAATATATATATGAAGAAAATAATTTCAGTGCATATCCCGTTATATATATGAAGAAAATATTCTAACAGTATGACGATCTGTTAATTGTATAAACACATACATCTACGCGTTTTAGGAGAACCCGACAAACTCCTAGTAGAATAAGTTAATATAAGTTAATGAGAGGAGGTACTACCTGAAGCCATCGCTGAAATCTGAAATTTGGTAATGTGACAGTGCCGCCGCAGGATTCGAATGCCTGATTTGTTTCCGAGGAACTGATCTGAAAAAACAAAGTTCAAAATTAGAGAGGAAATCATCTGAAAGATCATTTATCAAAATTAGAGAGCCAAACGAAGGATAAGCAAAAAGAGCATTGGTATAACATTATCATTTAAATCTGCATAGAAATGATTGTCTACCTCTTCCTGTCTCACTTTCCTCTTATGAATCCTTCCTCCCTTAAAAATGGATGAACATTCCAAATAAAAAATCGGATTAATCATAAATTTTCTTCTTGAATCGCCGACTTGCAATAATCAAAGCATAAATGGAAAAAGAAAACGCCAAAATAACAATTCACAACCGATAAAAATACAGATCTCCCTCCTCTCTCAACTTAAATTCAATTTAAATTTGAAAGGAGACTCACCATCGCTATTGATGCCGGTGAAGATCACCATCACATCCTGCAGCCATCGCCACACCTCTGCTTTGGTCATCCAAAAACTTCCTGACGGAAAGGTTTCTCTCAGACTCGTCATTTAACAACGAAAGCAAACTGAATGTCCCAAACAAAAGCAAAGAAAGGTAACAAATGCAGACTGAATGATACAAACAAAAACACACAAAGACAACAGAAACTAGACATACATGAACAGTCACAACACTGAGCCGCAGACAAATATCAAAGAAACAACACAACAAACGAGGAGCGCTCCACAACACAACAGTGGCTCGCCTGAGAGAGCGAAGAAGAGCAGGTTACTGAAATCGCTCTGTGATCGCTGTCATCCCGCTCTGTGATGGGCAGTAAACCCACACATAAATATTCATGCACTCAGATCACGACACAATAGCTACTTCACATTTCATGGATTTCACAAGATTTGCGGCTTCTCTTCACGTGATCTCCCGCTTGCAGCGAATCTCTGATCTATGCGGTGATCGGTCTCTTCACGACATTCTTCTCCTTCCCAAGTAGAGGTTTCTCCAGGACATCAGCAATCAACAGGTCTTCCAATTCATTCTCTCAGGCAGCGAGGGTTTTTCAAGCAGCGTGGGTTTTTCAACAACATGGATCCAGTCATTTCAACAACAGATCTCAAACATGGCCACCCACTCTGCGTCCTTCCACCATCATGTGCAGCCTCCAGGAAGTCTGTAAATTATTCAACAAATAAATAACAAAAAACACATATATCGGATCTCAAACATGGATCCAGTCATTTCAACAACAGATCTCAAACATGGCCACCCACTGTGCGTCCTTCCACCATCATGTGTAGCCTCCAGGAAGTCTGTAAACAAAAAACAAAAAACAAATAAAAAACAAAAAACACATATATCTCAATTTGCATTATCCAATCCAATCACAGTAGTAATAACCCTTGGATCCGATACATCTGGAGCTGCGCCTAATACAGAAACCCTAGCGTCCCTCTGAGACCCTAATATCTCCTCGACTTCTAAATCTCTCCCCGATTAGTTTTGAGGAAATATGAATTAACTGAACTGTTTGAATTTCAAAATTGACGCTCACCCTTGGATACCATTCGATTAAAGCATCCTACAACGGCTACTAACGATGCTTTTGTGTCTTACATGGACAAGCTTCCATGTGAATCGTTTGCAACGCGGACGAGTGACGTGACAGCTGACGGTAAATGTTTGATTCATGACCTCCACCTGGCATAGTTAAAAGTTAAATGAAGGGATAAAGTGATCAAGGTGGTTAGAGGGTGCATTCATGAATAGACTGGAGAAATTATGAACCACTAATTGATCAATTCATGGTTTCAGAATGTTACATGGTATTTTTACCTAGTATTGACAAAAGGGGATGAGTTAGTTTTGTCCATGGTTTTATCTAGACCATGGTTTTGGAATGTAGTATTGGAGGTCTATGAAGCTTAAAAGGAGAAGCAAGGTGCACTAGAATAGGTTATCTCGTGTATTATTCATATTTCTATTGATAATTTGCTTAGGATACTAAGTGCTTGGGTGATGAAACCCTTGCATACCAATAGGGTGATGGGCCCCTCATTCATTGGGAAACTAGTAGGAGAGGATAGAAAATTTGATTGGTCAGGATTTGGACACCCTATTCATATCATTGTGGATTTATTTATAGTAATTCCTATTGCATTCTTAGCTTCCATCATTTCCATAAAATTATGTTCATTTTGTTATGTACTTTCAGTTATCTCATTGCAATTCTTTTACAACAAGGATTGATTTTAATTGAGTAATGATCATTGCAATGCTCTTTATGAGACATGGAACCTATACATGATGTATGCACATGTAATTAAATAGCTTCATAATAACAATTTTATATATATGTACCTTTTTCTACAAATTATATTTCTCTTTTTAATCTTCTTTCTTTTCCCTATGCTTGAAACATTGTTAAATTTGACTAGTCTTGAGTAATACTGCAATAAATTCACTTATGCAAGTCCAAATCAAGTTATGTAAGTTGCTACAGGTAGTAGGGAAAATATAGGGCCCATACCCATATTCATATCAGAAATTAGTGGTAATTAGGTACCATTTGAGGAAAGTTGAAAATTGACTAGGTGAGTCTTCCAAAGCCTCCCAAATTGCAAAATAACCATCCATAATATGAAACAAGTGTCTCCTACTGCATAAGACTATAATAGATTCTATATACATATAGTAAAGCACCAGGATCCATTGGGATTCCAAATAAGTCCCGGGGACTAAATCCACATGGTCTTAGGATCATCCTAGGCCTGATGTACCGAGAGAATGTGCACACTACTTAATGTATGGAATCCAAACATCTCTGATATAAGTTTTGTATACGTGTAGGTGTCTAATACATATTTTAATAAGGTTTCTAATACATATTTTAATAAGGTGTCTAAGCCCAATCCATGTTAGTGATATGAACTCTGAATTTCTCTAGTGCCATTTTGAGCAAGATATCAATGTAAATCCTTTTGATAAAACCATTTCTAAGTCCTTCTATTTTATGAAACTTGTTTCATTGAACTAGTAGCTCTGTTTCTAGCAGGGAACATGTCATGTCCCCATTTTGAGATCAACATGGAGTTTCATCCACCATACCTAGTGATCATGGATCATTCCCCTCTTCCCCTATTCCATATAACCCCATGGGTTCTAGTGACATTTTAGCATTAATTAATTAAAAGGGGGTAAATTTTGGTTTAGTCACCCATGTAAATTAAATAAGTAAAGGTGGGTCATAATTGTGCTATTTATTAATATTAATTAATATTTGGATAAATTTATCGATTCTCAAATGGATAGGAGGAGCATTAGGATAAGGTGGGCCTCAAATACTTGCTTTCCAAAAGATGGTAACTTGAAGAAAATCAAAGAAAATCAAGAAACCAACTAAAATGATGGATGGCAACCCAAAAGTAGGAAACTCATAAAAGAAGAAAGCACGCAAAAAGGAAGGAATGTCCATAAAAGAAGAAATAAGAAGAAAAGAAATAAGTATCACCAAAAAAGAATGGAAAATCTAGTGCAAAGCAGAAAAAATAGAGGAAAAGCATAAAGTAGAAAAAATCAGGCAAGCAACAAGAAATGTTGCACACAGAAAGTAATTGCCGAATTGACTATGGAAGGTGCTTGGATGAGCTAGGGACCACATTAAACGAATTTAATGAATTTACTTATAATATAGAGTTTACAAAAAAGAGAGAGAGAGCACAATTCACATCTTTTGACAGTTTAACTTTTGCATTGTAAAGCTTTGAGCTTCTCTAGGGTTTGGAGATGTGCCCTTATCCAACTGTGGTAGATGTGCCCCATAGTAATTTTTTCATTATTATTCTTCTCAACTAATGTATAGACATTAAATTATTAATTTCATGTTTTAAATATTATACATCCTAAAGAATTTGAGCCTCTAGAGCTGGTGCAAGATCATTGAAGATTTTTGTTGGTATTCATCCAAAGAAGATATCAACTGGAGTAATTGTGCCCATGTGAGATATATCAGTTGTATTTCATTCCACCCATGAGATATATTATGTTAATATCATTCTATGTTCTTTATCAAGTGCATAAAACACTTCTTTCACGCTCCCATTGAAGAATTATGCTACATTGTTGTAAGATATCAAAGATTGAGGACAAGTCGTAAAGTCTGAGTTATGAATTCCTTCTAATGATGGTAATAAATTCAGATAAATATTGAAACTGATTATTTACTTGTTTCTGAATTCATATAGTACTTCTAAGAAATAATTTTTGAGCCTCGGTGGCTTTTTGTACTTCATTATTTCAAGACTCGCTCTTTATGCCTAGAATTTTGACTAGTCTTGCAATATCTTTTACAAAAGGTGTTCTATGAGTCAAATTTTTATTTTGTAAAGTGTTTCAGGTCCGTATGAACCTACTGAATCCAACATAAGCCTCAAACTCATAATTCGTGACCTTGTAAGTTTGTTTGGAAAAATCAGAATGAAGACTAGTTGAGCAATCCTAGGTAGCACACTTCCTCTTTTGACCTCCAAAATATGTGATTTGTATCCCTAAACTATTGTATATTTTGTATATAAGTATATTAGAGGAAAAAACATAGTCCATAGGCCTTCTTATTGCATCCAAAGTTAGTGAAAGGATCTAGTTTGCATATGCTGGTGTACCGAGGGAGCTTTGGAGTGGACTTCAGCGAGAACTATTGTCGAAATATAAATGGTCCTAGTACTTTGTGCAAAGTATTATGAAGATAGATTGTCACCTTTTGTATAATATGATTCACATATGATATCTATCACATCAAATCCAAAACAATCCACCTTGGGAAGAAGTGGGGGGGTTTAATTGTGCCCAAAACTACTTTTGACAATTCTAACCTAATATTAGTTACTAGTTTTGAATTTTTTGGACTTGTTCTTTTGCAATTGAGCTAATACCTCCGAAAATTGATGATTGGGGATATTAAAATGGTAAATTAGTTCTTTCCTTGGTCTATCATATGGAAATTAAGCTCTCTGTTGGAAGAATATTGCAAATCATAACTCAAGTTTGTATCCATGGGACTAGTTCCAGACATGGAAGATGAATTTTTTGAGCCATATGAGGAAGAAGAATTTTTTTACATAGATGGAGGCCTCCCATGAGATGAATATGAGTAATTTTGTAACCAAATACATGAAGAGGAAATTAATCCTTGTCCACCAAGGTCTAAATTTACTGAGGATCGAAAGAATCCTAGAGGAGAGAAAATAGATGATTATACAAGGGATTCAATTGCCTCCTACTTGATGAGAAATTTTGGATCCTCTTTAAGAGGATTCTCCAAGAATATCGATACTAAGACAACCAAGGAGGAATATTCATCAGAATTTTTGAATAAGAAAGAGCCAAAAACAAACCATCCTCCAAAAGAGAAGAGCAACAATCCTCCGAAGAAAGAATCAGGTGGCCCCTCTAATGAATGCATTGAGCAAGAAGAAGAAGAATTCAATCTAAGGAAGAAAGGAAAATTTGATTTTTGTAGCAAAAATTCCTTCTTGCATCAATCTGAAGAATATTCCACTGAGTTATCCACAAAAGAGACTGAGGAATACTATAAGAGGGTAGTGAAAGCCACAATGCAAGAGGTTGTTCACAGTGTTGAGACTGAATTCAATCATGGAGTACACCCAATATTCTTTGTTGACAAGTTTGATATCACTACAACAGAGATGGGAGATGGGATTGGTAGAGGTAAAACCACTTGGGGAGCATATTTGGAGGAAGAGAAAAGATCATCCCTCCGAGCATTTTCATAACAGTATTAAGGAGAAAAGGACAACCACACTCTAGTTGAGAGTGAACCTAGAGGTTTGGTGGAGTAGCATGCCATCACCGCTCAACCTCATGAAGAGATAGAGGTTTCATAAAGGTATTACAACCATTATTATTTTTTAATTTACCAAAGTCCTTTTTTTTCTTGATATGGCAACCACTTCTGGTGACAAGGTTCGCATAAAAGATCGTTGTAGTGTTGAGATCCAAATTTTTGAGAAGCATGAATTTTTAGAAGAGAGTTTGCATGACCCTCAAGAGTTGCATGAGCACACTTGCAATTAGATGTGTCTAGATATAGTGCATGTGACATTTTAGAGTAGCCTCATGTCCGAGGTAAACATGAGGAGTCTTTAGATTTACAAGTGCTTGGAGAAAGCATTAACTTGCAGGATGATTGCTAGAAACATGTTTCACTCCACAGATATTATGAACAGGGATGATTTTAAGGGCGAATTTTAGCCCATTGGCGAATTTATAGGGGTCACCAAAAATAAGTGGGCGAATTTTTTATATGAAAAGGTTTTTTATTTATTTAATAGATTAGCCCACAATTTATTAAACCAATAAATGTGTGAAATGGAATTCGCCCAGGAGGGAAAATGGGGAAAATGGGAAAGATGGGATTTCGCGAGTCAAAATATGGCCCAAATTGCGACTTTGCCCCCGTGTTTTCAGTAATGGAGGTGAAAATCAGTTGGATCGCCCACATATATCAAGTTTTGGAGGAGAATAGCGGGTATTTCACCCGATTTATGGATCGTAGGGTAAAGCGGAGGTAATTCGTCCCCCAATTTATGGATTATAGGGTAAATCAAAGGTAGTTCGCCCCCGATTTATGGATTATTGGGTAAAATCGAGTTAGTTCGCCTTCGATTTGGGTCTATGGAGCAGTTATTTTGCTAAGAAGTTGGGGGTTTCAGCTTCCAAGAGTCCAAATCTATTATTTCTACTCCAAAATGGTCCATATTTGAGAAAAACGTGGAAGATTTAGTTAATTGGGGACAATTTTGCACCTATATAATGCCCCCAAATGTCAGCATGAAGTGTTATTTTAATTACGATTTGAGTCTTGACAGTGGCTGAGTGGATAACAATTTCATAGTGGCTAAGTGGAAAACCGAAAATATCTGGTTCCTTCGGTCTAAAGACTTACAGGTTAGTTTATTTTTTTCAATTTTCTTCTCTAGTTTCTAGCAGAAGCTGTCAAAATTATGGATAGATAATAAAATATCTGGTTCCTTCGGTCTACAAACTTACAGGTTAGTTTCTTTTTTTCAATTTTCTTCTCTAGTTTCTAGCAGAAGCTGTCAAAATTATGGATAGATAATAGATTTCAAATTTCAATTTCCATTCTCCTTTGGTTACTTTCTTTTCTGGTCGGATTTCTATACTTAACAAAGCGGTAAGACAGCAAGCCTTTGAAAACAAGTTTGCCATAATCATAATGTACTCTTGATCGCTAATTCCATTGATTTTAAATATACCAAGCATAGATTTACTTCTTTCCAAGACGGGATAACAATATTAATACAATTTTAATCTTTGGAAAGAAATTTATGAAGTGAAGAAATCTGTCATGATACCAATATTAATCAATAGATACAGCAACTATTCTATTCGGAAAAGCTTCCTGATTTAATTTGATATTAGAGTGATCATCTTGTTAATTTTCCAGGAATGATTAACAAGTTGGTCTAAGTGGAGATGGGGGGCAGAGCCGCAGATATGGGCAAGCCTAGGTTAGACTTAGGTGTTTGTAAATTCTATAAATTTCATAGAAATCACTTTAAGGTTTCCTTAAGAGGGGAATTAGAGCAAGGTTAGACACAACTCCTCTTCCCATGGAAATGAATTCTGTATATAAATGGGACTTTGTATTTCACACAATGCATGATATTTTTTCTTAGCCAGTCCTCGTTCTAGTTAGCTCCTAGATTTGCTCAATTAAGGAAAATTATTGGTTTTGAAGTGATATCCCTAGAAATGTGTTGGAATTAGAAGAAGGTGAACCTTGTGTGATATCCCATACAAAGACATTCTTTTGGAGTAGGACATTTAATGGAGATGCAATTCACCCATAATTTTCACAAACTTCCAGGTGACTGCTTTGCTAACAAGTGGTTACCGACAAAGTGTACATAGTGTGACTGAGCAAATGGCTCCTTGTAGTGATGGGGTTGTTCTTCTTAATTTGAATCAGATTAAGACAGTGAGTAGAAGTAAACTACCAACATAAGTAAGCTAGTGATGTCATATGTTATGTAAACACCATACAGAGCATGTATCTTAGTAAAGTACTAGTAACAAATGGTGATACAACTAATACTTCTCGTTATAAGGTTACTATAATTACACTATGATTGCACTCTGTTGTATTTGATAATCTTACATTACCGATATTATCTCTACACGTCATATCAACCACTTTGCTAGATCTTACTTCGGGCCATATCTTATCTCTCTTTATATCCTTAATCAATCCATCTATAGATACCTTAATAGGGGTGTTCTGAACCAGGTTATTATTGCCCACTAGGAAAATAACTCTGAAGTCCCTGTTAGTTTTGTGATTCTTGGTGATAAGGGTCTAGTAGCAGTAGAATAAGAGGTGCATGTTTGTGTCACCGTACTAGCATAGAAAAGGTTTCAGAGTAGTCCAGATGTGAGTAGATGTGTATATAGTCTGTTTTCTGTTACTCTTATAACACAGAATTTTGGCAAACAGTACTGAAGTAGTGCTTCATTTTTATTTTGTGTATCTAGCAATTGCAGACCTGTTTGAGTGAGGACATTTGAAGAAATTGTGTTGGGAAAGATGTTAGTGGTATTGTTGGTCTTGTAGAATTTACACCTGCCTATAAAATATGAATAGCGTTCAGTGTAGTCTGGAGTAAGGTACTGGCAATTAGTAGTTCTTCAGGAGGTTGGAAGCAAATGGCATGTTTGTAGGACTTAAGGAATTAAACCAGGCAGCTCAGATTTTTAACCTTCAGTTTTTTTAACAAGTGAGTGACAAGTGCAATTTGGGATTAATTGGAAAGTATAAACTCGGGCAATTCTGTTTATTAACACCTTCAGTGGCAAATGTGACAACTACGAGTAATTGGAAGTAGAACTGGTGAGAGGTTGGCCAGTGAGGAACTTCCAGTTTAACACTTGAGTAAAATTGGGTAGTACTTTGTTACTATCTAAGACCATAAAAGTAAATGTTAATGTAGGGTTATGTCATTGTTGGAAAGTACCAACTCTTTTGGCTAGAGGGTAAACCAGCATGGATGTTTTCCAACACTAGGTCCAAGTGTCTGTGTCAAGAGTGATCGGTGTGCATGGGTGAGATAGATAGATCTGATCAATGCAATAAAGATTCAATGCATGACTTATGGTACAAATGTATGTCTCCATGGAATGAGTGTTCGTTGACTGACAGGGAGACCCCAAGTCTTGCCAATATTGAGTGGGTCACCTAATCTGTAACGATACCAACTTACCAATCCTAAGGCATTCTAGGTAGCAACATAGCATGTGCTTATAAGTTGTGGACTTTTGATATGCTTGAATTAAAGTAAAAGGTACCAAAATGTTGATCTTAGTTGTTGAATGCTGAAGAGAAATTATGACTCAACCAGAACAGGGTTTGGTTGCACCGAGTGAAACGAGGTGCTCTACCGCCCAGTATGGGGGAGATGTTGTAACGTTACATGTAACGTTTGTCTCTATTATCAGCTAAAAAGTAAAAAGTAATACTATGAGGGAGATCTTGTAACGTTACATGTAACGTTTGTCTTTATTATTGTCGGCCATTAATTAAAATGTAAAAAAAGTAAAATATAATGGAAAGTATTTAATGAAAAGTAAAAAAGTAAAATGTATTGTCAGCCATTAATTAAAATGTAATTTTTTTTTTTATGGAAAGTATTTTAAAAAAATCCATGTCGGCTCATAAAATAAAATATTATGAAAAGTATTAAAAAATAGATGTTCGTTTATAAAATAAAAACTTAAAACTTAAACCTGGATCTATCAATCAAGAGAGATTAAATTTCTTGAGTTTAAATTTAAAAAAAGAAATACACCTCAAGAAATTGGATCCCTCTCGGTGCTTGATAGATACGGGTTTAAGATGGATCTATGCTGGTAGGTAAAGAAGCAAATGGAGCTTTTATGCCACTTGAGGATGACCTTAATTCTCCCACTCAGCATGTGACTGCTTATTTGCATTGTCCAACAAACAATAACTTATAAGGTATTGGAAAGTCAAATGGAAATATGTTGTATGCACATTGGACTTGGAATAGAGAAACTCTCAAGTGGCAGCATGTGAATGCTTATTTGCATTGTCCAACAAACAATAACTTATAAGGTATTGGAAAGTCAAATGGAAATATGTTGTATGCGCTTTGGACTTGTAATAGAGAAACTCTCAAGTGGTTTGCTTATGGGGTTTCATCCTTCATTAAATTAAGAAATATTGAAGTATTTTATAACTAAAATTATCTCTTAACACCACACACAAGGTCAAAGTATTGTAGTGGTTCACTCTAATTACTTTCCATTGCCTTTTTGAGTTTATGTTGAGAATCGAGATCTTTTGCCCTCATTAGTCTTGTTCCATGTTTCAGTACTTAAGATGGTTTGTGTTATTTTAGATTCAAGAAAATGTATTTGCACATACCTTTTTTTACTTGTTGCCAAAAACATCCAATGATTATCTTTCATTAAAGTTTCAAAGCATTCATGGTGGTAGTCCAAGTTGGGGGTTTCAGCTTCCAAGAGTTCAAATCTATTATTTCTACTCCAAAATGGTCCATATTTGAGAAAAACGTTGAAGGATTTAGTTAATTGGGGACAATTTTGCACCTATATAATGCCCCCAAATGTCAGCATGAAGTGTTATTTTGATTATGATTTGAGTCTTGACAGTGGCTGAGTGGATAACAATTTCATGGTGGCTAAGTGGAAAACCGAAAATATCTGGTTCCTTCGGTCTACAGACTTACAGGTTAGTTTCTTTTTTTCAATTTTCTTCTCTGGTTTCTAGCAGAAGCTGTCGAAATTATGGATAGATAATAAAATATCTGGTTCATTCGGTCTACAGACTTACAGGTTAGTTTCTTTTTTTCAATTTTCTTCTCTGGTTTCTAGCATAAGCTATCAAAATTATGGATAGATACTAGATTTCAAATTTCAATTTCCATTCTCCTTTGGTTACCTTCTTTTCTGGTTAGATTTCTATACTTAACAAAGGGGTAAGACAGCAAGCCTTTGAAAACAAGTTTTCCATAATCATAATGTACTCTTGATCGCTAATTCCATTGATTTTAAATATACCAAGCATAGATTTACTTCTCGCCAAGACGGGATAACAAGTTTTACAAGAGTTTAATACAATTTTAATCTTTGGAAAGAAATTTATGAAGTGAAGAAATCTGTCATGATAGCAATATTAATCAATAGATACAGTAGCTATTCTATTCGGAAAAGCTTCGTGATTTAATTTGATATTAGAGTGATCATCTTGTTAATTTTCCAGGAATGATTAACAAGTTGGTCTAAGTGGAGATGGGGGGCAGAGCTGCAGAGATGGGCATGCCTAGGTTAGACTTAGGTGTTTGTAAATTCTATAAATTTCATAGAAATCACTTTAAGGTTTCCTTAAGAGGGAAATTAGAGCAGGGTTAGACACAACTCCTCTTCCCATGGAAATGAATTCTGTATATAAATGGGACTTTGTATTTCACACAATGCATGATATTTTTTCTTAGCCAGTCCTCATTCTAGTTAGCTCCTAGATTTGCTCAATTAAGGAAAATTATTGGTTTTGAAGTGATATCCCTAGAAATGTGTTGGAATTAGAAGAAGGTGAACCTTGTGTGATATCCCATACAAAGACATTCTTTTGGAGTAGGACATTTAATGGAGATGCAATTCACCCATAATTTTCACAAACTTCCAGGTGATTGCTTTGCTAACAAGTGGTTACCGACAAAGTGTACATAGTGTGACTGAGAAAATGGTTCCTTGAAGTGATGGGGTTGTTCTTCTTAATTTGAATCAGATTAAGACAGTGAGTAGAAGTAAACTACCAACAGAAGTAAGCTAGTGATGTCATATGTTATGTAAACACCATACAAAGCATGTATCTTAGTAAAGTACTAGTAACAAATGGTGATACAACTAATACTTCTCGTTATAAGGTTACTATAGTTACACTATGATTGCACTCTGTTGTATTTGATAAGCTTACATTATCGATATTATCTCTACACGTCATATCAACCAATTTGCTAGATCTTACTTCGGGCCATATCTTATCTCTCTTTATATCCCTAATCAATCCATCTATTTGGTTTGGTTACTATTGTATACATCTTATTGAGCTAACCTTTCTTAAATTGAACAAGAAAGAGTAGTATGACTAGTTACAAGTCCATTGCTTCACAGAGTTACTTTACTATGGGTCCTTGACCAATCATTCCCATTACTTTAATGAGCTCAATGTGTCGTATTTCCTTATTTTTAGTAAGATCACTTAGTTATGTTACTGTAAGGAGAATCATTGGGAAGCTTAGTAAGCAATACCAATAACCTTAATCAAGACCTTAGTTATAGAAAAACACTTACCTAGTAGAAATATACTTACTAAGTAATAGTAATGATCCTGGAAAGAATGTGATGAATGAATACCATTATCCGCACATACAACATAGAGTTTTATTAGTACCACTAGTTTATCTCTTAGTAATCCTTGTTATAATATATGCCCTAACTCCATATAACCTTGTAATCAGTATAGTGTAAATTTGCAGTAAGCTCGATCATTATACGAGTACTTGTAGGTTTGGTATGAGTTAACTACGTATAAGCTATTATGTGAATACCACTATTCCATCTATATTAATACTGAATCATTGGTTCAACACTATCTCTCTAAGATGAGATCGTAACCACTATACCAAAAGCTTGTAAGTAATAGTAAGCTTCTCCTTTCAACATTGTACTTCATGTTCAATAGTTAGGGAAAATTCTAGGTATTTGTATAGAATGGACACCATTAATTACTGTAGTTGAAACCCATATCATTGTACAGCACCATCCCATACAAAGACATTCTTTTGGAGTAGGACATTTAATGGAGATGCAATTCACCCATAATTTTCACAAACTTCTAGGTGACTGCTTTGCTAACAAGTGGTTACCGACAAAGTGTACATAGTGTGACTGAGCAAATGGTTCCTTGCAGTGATGGGGTTGTTCTTCTTAATTTGAATCAGATTAAGACAATGAGTCAACATTCTGAAAATATATCTGAAGAGATCTTGATAAGAGAGGCATAATAAGTTGACATTCCAAAAGATAGGGAAGCACTTTTGAAGAATGAATCAAATAATTCCACCGGTTCTGAAAAGAAGGGACTGGAAAATGTATTGAGGAATTTTGAAGAGGAACCTACAACAGAGGAACATCTTGAAAGGTTCCCTAAGCATTCACCATACACAGAGTTTGAATACACATTACATGACATGGGGTTGGAAAAAGGATGGGTAGACACTATGTATGAAGGAGAAACACTATAGAAAATTGACATGGCTGATTGTAATTCTGCACAAAGTCTTGTTGCAATAGGTATGGAGTTATCAAGTCATGAATAGTCACAACATATAACATATTTTGTGAAGCAAAATAGATCAAGATAATTTTTGGTGATTTGAACCTACAAAAAAATAGGGCACACTTCTCTTTTATATTAACCAAACTGTTATCCAACTCAAAGAATATTGTTAGTACTGGTTTTTGTATTTACTGTGTGTTACCCCCCATGGACATCATTGCACATATGTTAAGATTTTATCCTTGGGATATTGAACCATTTGGAGGTGACATCCTAACTTGAAGGATTATTATTGGCATGTGGACATAATTTTGAGCCTTTTGGAGGAGCTCTTTGAGAGTAGTTATCTTTTGACAGAATGCCCATAATTGTGCCATCTTGATGACATTGATGCAATGCAGCTGTGGGATTTCAGGAAAGTAGTTATAATAGAAAATCTGATAAATATCGAGGAACTTCAAGCAATTCCTTTGAAATTCCTTAATTAATGAGTGGGATACTCATCAAACAAATACATTTGATATGGATTATAAACAACTTATTGTCAATGGTAAATACACAACCATATGCAGTTATTGGATCAGGTTAAAGGCTTCAAGGATTCAATTCATAGTCATACCACTCATTCAACCTCTTATCTTTACCTCTGTTTTACTAGTCTTGTTTTTCATCTCTACTCTATCTCTTTCTCAGGTATGATCTCTAATGCCAAATGGATCAATTTCCTACTTCACAATCTAATCCAAAGACCACTCATAACTCTGCTACAAATATGCTCTACTTACTTCAAGTCTTCAAAACTTCAACCTTTATTTGGTTTCCCAAAAACACTCACAAACATAAAAATTCACATTCAATAGATCGTGCGACTTGTTTCTCATTTTCCAAACCTTTGGACACTCCCCACTTCTTTACCTGACAACATCTCCCACAACTCTACTCAAACAAATGAGTGTATCCATATTGGGTTCAATGCTCTTCAAGACTATCTTGAATCACTGTGGGAACCTTTGCCACTACAATGTCAAGGAGTGTAGCCTCAATCTTCAAATGTGTCCAACAAATAGAACATCAACTCAACAAATATGTTCAGCATGTCTATATATTCTTTCAAGTCTTCAATAGGTCTTCATGTGCAAATAGAATCCTCAATCTATCCCTCTATATTTGCTCAATAAGGAGGTATTTCATAATGCTTTTGATGATGCAGGTCTACCTCAGTTCACACCATCAAGCTCTCTATTAAGGTTTTCTCGGTATGCCTTCCATATTGCTCATATGTTTGGTCTTCAATCGCTCAGATTCAACTCTATATTTTGTAAAATAGATCTTGGTTGGTTTGCTCTCATGAGTTACTTGACATTTGGCTTACTCTAGATCTTTGATATTTTGCTTAGTCAAGGTATGCTTCAATATGTCCTTTTGTTAGTGTGTGCATTAAGAGTACACGAGTCTACTGATAAGCTCAATAGGAATCCCTTAAATCTATATTACAACTTGATGTATTATTTTTCTCCAAACATGACATATGTTTATCACAACTTCATTACAAGAACTGCTTAAATTCCTAGTCAAATTATGTCAAGGAAAGGACTCTTGGAAGTCCTCAAAAATCAGTTTTCTAATCGACCATGGAATTATCCTGAATATCTTCATCACTCATATAGTAGGATCTATTTCAAATTTTTCTTCCGAAGTTTCTTCCAGTGAGATAATAGGCCAAGAATTTGGAAAGTAGTCTAGAAGAACATTATCCTGATATATCTAATTTATACTTGACTGTGTAATGGTAGCATGTTCATTCACTTGTTTAATTGTTTCATCTTCACTCTTTTGAGGTTTTTTGTGCTCTTTTCTTCTCCAAACATTTATGGACCTTGTCTACAATTTCTTACAATGTGTCCATACTTATGACAGTTATAGCATTCTATATCGTAGTACATCTTGCTTATACAATGTTTTTCCTTGTATTCATGGTTGTGGCATGTATAGCTTTCAATATTGTAAATTATTTTCATCACATGTGCATGAAATCTACAATTGACAGCATTATGTCCAAAATTGTGATACGTGTGACATTAGCCAAGGAAGTTGTTTTGATAATAACTAGAAGCTAGTCTTCTTTGTGGTGTCAATATTCTAATATATTTCTTTTGTTG
Organism: Larix kaempferi; assembly: GCA_027924585.1. Lineage (NCBI taxonomy): Eukaryota > Viridiplantae > Streptophyta > Pinopsida > Pinales > Pinaceae > Larix > Larix kaempferi. The sequence goes on from BSBM01001060.1 coordinate 73,310, forward strand.
ATTATGACTTTTATGCTTGTTGTTTCTTGCAACATGCTCATGTAGTAATCTTAATGATTTTTATGTTTACTACAATATTTTAATGATAATATGGGAAATGAAGATCACCCTATCTCATTGATCCTCTTACGTGTTTGCTAACCTCTTTTTAAGGTGCCTAAAATTACTTTTCCAGTTGGGTGTATTTCTTTCTAGGGTATTTTTGTATGTTGTCTTCCCAATGATAAGCTGGATTGATTGGAGGTAATTTATGTCAGTGAAAAATTGTTTTAGAACTTCTTTACTAAGCTAGAAATTTACCAAAATGCATCATTCTCTACTCTTATCCAAGAGAACATTATGATGTTTTCCCTCACTTATATGGTGTAACTCTTGTATATAGTTGATGAAAAATGACTTTATACCTACATTTCTTTCCTAGTCTAACAAGGTTTGGTCTGCATGAACAATCACTTAAGTTTGATCTTATTTCTATGATAATAAAACTAATTGAGAATACCAAGGTCTGTGGTTGGGTTGTCCAATTGAAGAGGATGTGAAAAACAAGGTGTGTTGAGGTTGTTTAACATATAGTTTATTTGAAATGCATAAACTCATTTCTTGTGATCAATGTGTTTTTTTGTCTATTTGGAGAAGAACTTCTATGAGAATGCCACAAATTGAGGAGATAAAGCAGGTGATGTTAAGAAGTGTCTCACTTATGTGATTCTCAAGATATTTGATGAAGGCATAGATGCTTTTATGGAAAATGTTCCTTGTAACGCTCCATATTTTGATTTTCTAGTTAAACAACATTAACACTTATATTGTATTTGTTTGCTTATTGGAATCCTAGATCCTTTTAAGATGGATCTATGCTTGATTTTAGCCCATCTTCTTATAAGGCCCCTTGATTGAAATATAGGTGAGGGATTATGCCCTTAGTTCAATACTCACATTCTCGGGCTTGTGTTAGCTCTTTTCCATTCTAACTCGGAATCATTGAACTTTTTATATTGGGTTTATTCTTCTTTGGTAATGTTGCATGTATTGTGACACAACATTATAGATTTTAATGATATTGTTCTTGATTTCCTACTTAGTTGTCTTGTCTCATTATATTTTCTTGCAATATAATGTGCTATTGTATTATTTTTATATCATTTTTCTCATGCAGGCTTGACTTATGGTTTCTACATCGATTTGGAATTTTAATTGTGGAATATTAAGTAAGATGTCAAACATGCATCGTGGAAAGAAAAATAAAACATCAAAACAAAAGGATGTAACATCATATTTTCAAAAGAATCAATCCAATAATCCACATCCTATTCATGCTTCAAGCTCTGTTGAACAAGGAATCGGTAAGAGAGATTTCAACACTTGTGAGAATGCATCTGCAACACATACAATGGATGGTAGAATAAATTCCTCTAGTATCAAAGTGAGACAAATGCATTTTCATCAGAAATTGGTAATTCAAATGTTGAAGATTTTTCCTTGCAAGGTGACACAGTCTCTTCAACGAAAAGGAAAAAGGGCCAGTGGGACATGGGGAAAAAATTCCAACTTGAATGGGTCTCAAGATACCCATTTATTGAACCAATACCTCCAACAAATGAGAATGAGACCTCACGAGAAGTTAAATGCATTTCATGTAGTTGGAAGGTTGGCAAGGTAGTGAAATTGCAGATGAAGCTAGACACAATAGAGAAGCATGTTGGAAAGGTGTATGATAAGAAAAATGTAAATGGTGAGAAGGAATCTACTGTTAGATGGAAAGATATTAATGAATCTCGTCATCTTCAATACGAAGAGGAATATAATAAATTCTTAATAAATAAGAGAAAACTCAAGGAAAGTGGAGGAACCATCAAATCTCAATTTGGAAAGATGATGGAAACAAATTTGTTATCAAAGACGATACAATTAAGCACTGTATTTCACATCCTATCCAATGGTCGTCCTATGATAGATTATCCAAAAATGACAAAATATCTATCTTTTATTCAAGTGCCAAATTTTCCATCTTCTCATTGGTCTTTAACGAGTGGTTGGGAATGGGGAAAATATCTAGCTCAAGTAGAAAAGGATGATCTGAAAGAGAAGATTGCGAATGCTACATTTTTGTCACTGTCTTTGGATGAGGTTACAGCTATTGATAATACTTCATGGATTTGCATGAGCATTTATATGGTCAATGACCATATCAGACATTCCTATCTACTTGGAATTCATAAAATGAGCAAAAGTTCTACAACATAAAATATTTATGAACTTGTTATTAATAGTTTGAAGGAAATTGGTGGTATGGATCATTCAATGATCGCAAAAAAGTTGGTATGTGTTGGAGCAGATGGAGCATCAGTAATGCAGGGACAAAGGAACAGTCTTTGTGCTAGACTACAAGTCTCAGCTTCACCATATATGCTTGGTATTCATTGTATGGCTCACAAGATGAATCTTGCATTTAAAATAGTGAGCAACTTTGCATTAGTTTCAAAAGTTGAATATCTTGTACGTGAGGTTCATGCATACTTTTGTCGGAGTCCCAAACGATTTTTAGAGTTTAAAAGTTTTGTCGACGGTGTTACAAATGGAAAAAAACTATTAAAATATGTTGATACAAGATGGATCTCATTGAAGGGACTAGCTGAAAGACTATTCAAGGAATATGCATCCTTAGTAGGGGTAATGTATGAACATCTTAAGAGTAGAAAAAGCTCAAACTCTTCTCTTTCTACTAACTGATATAGAGACATTATTAACATTGGCTGGAATTCTTCTTATGCTTCATGAAATGAATAACCTCGTGAAGATGTCTTAGAGTCTCATGATGTATATTGCTGAATACACAAATGAAAGAAAATTATCATGCCTTGCATTGGATAATTTGTATATTATGGGAGAGTCTTTTACACGTCTAGCATTTACAAAGTGGACTACGATAATCAATATAGAAAATGATGAATTTTTTTTGAAGTTTGATGAAAAAGGGATGCTATGTATGGCAGTGCGTGGGCATATGGTTCTCTTTTATTATAACGATAAGATAGGAAGATCCACCAAAGATTGCCTCGTGTCAAGAGAACGATTTGACAATGTTGTGATTTCAGTGAGGCACAACTTGATAGAAATTGCAAAAACACTATCATCAGAGATAAGAGAACGATTTCCTCGAGTTGAGTTGTTGGAGGCCATGTCTGTGGTATACCCTCAATATTGGAACCATCGTCAATGTTCAAAAACTTTAAAGGTTGACTTTATAGGGAAATGCAAGACTTTGCAGAGCCATTTTTGTCGAGAGGCCGAGATACAAGGAGAACATATTCAAGGTATTTTAGATGGAAACAAATTGTTAGATCAAGCCAAATGCTTTGCTGCAACAATGTGGGAGCAATTTCCTAAGTTGGATAATCATCTAGAATACGGTGCAATTACAAGATTATGGACTAAACTCAGTGGTAGCGAAATCCTACGACAAAGAATGTCAGAATATTTCAAATTAGCGGATTTATGTCAAACCATGATTTTGGGATCAGTGGAGGATGAGAGAATGTTTAGTGCACTAACATTCTTGAAGTCAAAGTTGAGGAACAAGCTTGACAAAAATGTGAATACATGCTTAAGATTATATGCAACAAAGTATGAGGTTGACAATTTTCCGTATGAAAAAGCACTAGCTCTTTGGCGATCAGATCGTGAAAGAAGGGGAGAAAAAAGTATAACAAATTTCTCTAATGAACTTGATATAGAACATAATGTTTTTGAGGATCATAATGATGGTTCATCTCGAGAAGATCATGTTGAGAATGTTGAAAATGAGGAACAAGGCTAGAATGTGAATTGGGATTTTGATTTTTAATCGGTGATTTATGAATTATGATCTAGTATACATGATGTACTTGAGTCTTATTTTGATCTAGGGTGTTCCATGGACCCTTGCTGGTGATCGCTTATGTGAATTTGAGGCCGCGTTTCAGGTAAAAATAGATTCTACATTGTACTTTTTTCTTGTAACATTGCTTATTTGAGATGCATTTCTTTCATGCAATTTATTTTAAGATCGATGTTTTGATGTTTAACTCTTACATTGTCCCTTTCTTATATGTGACAGGAAATGATGCTGGAATTTGACAAAGCTAGGCCTAGGAGCTATCTCTTCACATAGATAGTGTCCTAGCATTACAGGATAAATAGCTAATTTGACAACACTTTCGCTAAGCAAGAATGGGCTCATTCAAGTACATGAAACCATGTTGGTGTTTCACTCCAATATCTTGACAAAATTTTATGGTTTGTTTATTGCTTTTGTTTGAAGCATTTTGTCGATTTTTGAAGTTTGCGTGTATTTTTGATAAATATTGTGTTAGTCCCTTGAATGCTTCTAGTTCTCATCTAATTCTTGATTTAACCCTTTGCTGTAGTTTGGTTTGGTTTTAGTTGATTTACATTGATTTAGGTTTTGAGGAAATATGTTTTTATTTCGTTTTAGTTGCATGAATTAATTGTCTTCACTTTTCTAAATCTATTATGTTCATTGTATATTTTCTTTGTAAATACTTATCATTAGTCAGAAAAATAAATGAGCTCTACATAGCTAAGTGAAGAGAAAAATGGTCGATGTACTAGGTTCCTATCCATTGATTGTAGGAGACCCATTGGCATGAGACCAACATTTCTCTGGCTCTAATGCAATTGTCATAGTTACAATGCATAATTATCTTAGCCTCCACGGGCATAATTGGCTAGTGTAGGACAAAATGCCCGATTCTATCGGTTTGTCGATTTGACAAGATTCAGGTCCCCACATGTCCATTGGACCATTAAGGGATGAGATAACAAGTGGAGTCCCCACTTGCCCTGAATCTAGTTAGTGCAGTTGTGTTTCACTGACACTTTCCGGATGTGAGTCCAGGACCTAGGTGTTCTATTTTTTATGATGTGATTCATGTTATTTGACTAACTTTGTTGTTCCTCTATTTTTGAAGTAGGTTGGAAAATCTTTATGGTAGCAAGTTCACTATATGTCAGTCAATTTGAGGTTGCATTTTAGGTAAAAATATATTCTATATTTTGTGTTTTTCGTTGTAACATTGATGATTGGGACTACATTTCCTTGATGTAAGTTATTTAAGATTGATGTTTTGATATTTAACTATTACATTCTCTCTCTTGTTTGTGACATGAAATGAAGCTGGAATGTGAATGAAGCTCGGGCCTATCTCTTCACATAGATAGTGTCCTAGTATCAAAGGATAAATAAATAATTTAACAAGACTTTCGCTAAGCAGGAATGGGCTCATTCTAGTATATGAAACTGTGTTATTGTCTAGCTCTAATACCTTGGAAAATTTCTTTGGATTGTTTACTGCTTATGTTTTTAGTATTATGTCGATTGTGGAAGTTTGGGTTTATTTTGGTTAAAGATTGTGTTAGTTCCTTGAATGCTTCTAGTTCTTATTTGATGCTTGACTTAACCATTTGTTGTATCTTCATTGGTTTCTTTTGATTTTCTTTGATTCAACGGTTTGAGGAAAGATGTTTTTATTTCCTTTCACTTGTATGAATTAAGCATCTTCACTTTTTAGCATGTATTTACTTATTTCGTATTTTCTTTGAAAATATAAATATTTAGAAGGGGAAATGAGCTTTGCATAGCTAAGCAAAGAGAAAAATGGTCTATGTAAAGGTTCCTACGCATTCATCGTAGGATACCTATTGGCACGAGACCGAAATTTCTCTAATGTAATTGGCATAATTTTCATATGTCCACAGACTGTCAATACAGTATTCACTTGAATCTCAGCACCTACAGGGAAACATACTGTAAAAGGAGCATTCCAAACCTTGCTACTATACAGGTTAGCATGTTTCTTGTCTTATTTGGTGGTGTGTAGAAGTCATCTTGTTTTGGCCACTAGTAGTTAGATTGTTTTGAGTATATCCAAAATTGAATGAATTTATTGCATGTTGCATGTCTTTACGTCTTTAGAGTTTTGATTTTTGAATATAATGAATTAATTATGCTACTATTCTTAAGAGATTGGATTTACTCCTCCCAAAAGGCTCAAATATGCTCCTCCCATGATCAGGATTTACAGTTTATGAAACTTCTTGTGGACACAATGGAATTGAAATCTGGTTTTATGACTTGATTCAACCAAGTGGTAGGTGATGCTCCAATAGAAATTGGGGATCTATTCATTGATTTGCATGACCCTAGCCTGGAGCTTGCAGCTCTGGATGAAACTACATCAAATGATAAAAAAAATTGTTATCTTAGGTCAAGACTAGAAAGAGTCTTGGAAAGAATAGGTAAAAATGGTGATCTATGGCACTCTAAATTTCAGTACTTCTTAGAGGCATTGACAGAGAGATGCCATGATCGTGTTCAAAAGTGGCTTTCCAACAACATTGCCGAATTTTATAGCAGTAATGATGTACAAAATTTGCAACTCGAGGTAGTTTTATCCCTAGCAGAATTGAAGCAGGGACTTTCTGTATGTGGTTGTAAGTGTTTTGTATGTTTTTGGCGATGTGTTCTAGAGAAATTCCATTCCTCTGATTACTCTTATATGAGTAACCATGTTTGTGTTGAGAAGTGCACATATTGTTCTATTGAATTAGATCAAGGAAATGAAGTGGAGGAATGCCAAAATTTGGCAGGTCGTGATTGGAATCATGATGCAAAAAAGAAAAATTAGAGTAAGGAATGAGATAGTACAAGAGCTACAACAGACTAAGAATAAATTAAAAACAGAGCTTTATAAGTTTTCTAAGAGATATGTAGGCAAACATGCACTAAAAGGGACCAAACATATAGTATGGGATGACATCACTGTGGAGATTGCTAAGAATTGGAATCAGTTGGTACTAGTACAGGATGAGCAGGAACTGGCAAGGACTGCCTTTCCAGATTGTAAAACAATAACCAATTAACTGGATAAGAAGCCATAGATTGCCCATAATGTAATCAGTTTACTAAATGTTAAGTCTAAAACTGAGTTGGACGTTCTCGGTGTACTAGACAGAACTAATTTAATAATGGAGGCCAATAGAGTCATCACCAAGAATAATATAGTGCACGCCAACTTATTATTTGGACCTAAAACCCACTGATTGGTCATTTGACAAGTTAGCACTATGTTGTTGCTCCTATTTGGCAGGGAGGGTAGGAAGAATAATACGTTTTTCCTAAATGTTAATTCTAAAACTGAGTTGGATGTTCTAGGACTACTCAAAGCTGAAGTTGCTAGCTTTAATTGATCAATAGTGGTTTCTAGAGCCCTTTGTTGTCATTCGCATGATGGGTTTTCTCAGTTTGAGGCTTCAGCGTAGTTATTAAAGAACAAAAAATACATAGAAACACATTGAATTCAAAAATAATTTCTACTAGATTGTTGCACCAAGAAACCGATTCTCAACTACATTTGTCTATTAGTCTCTCTTTCATGCGGCTTTGAGCCTCTGAATTTGGGTATCTTTAAATCTTTGATTAAATCTTTGAATTACATTTTTCATTTTACTATAATTTGGTTTTTAATTTTACAATGTATTTGATTAGCTAGGTATATGATGGGTAAAAAGAAATATAGGGCTATTCTGAGCCGATTGTGGTCAAGTATAGCAGCAACAACAATAGATCCGGTTGTGGTTTTGACAAATATGGGTACAAACAACCCTATTTGACAGTCAAAGGGGCATGAAGAAAACCCTAATTTCTAATTCTAAGGCCATTATTTTTCTTATAGCAGCAACCATCTTGAACATGGGGAGTTATGTAGTAGTTGTATCCCTACATCTTCATATAGGTGGATCTGTTTTGAGACAACAGTTAAGAAAGACAAGTTTCTGAGCATGGTTTCATCCCCTGGCAACCTCACAGTTCTAGCTAGTAGTAAGAGGCTTGAAATTCAGTTCTGGATTTGAAAGTGAGCTTTTTCTCTATAAAATAGCCATCCAAATCAAGAAAGAGACCTTACTATAGGTACTAATCCCATTGCATGAGTTTGAGGAGTTGTTTTGAATGTATCTAGTAGGGTCGGTCGACTTGTTATGTACTCGAGTTTTATTGTGCCAACTCCTTTTCCGCAGGTCTTTAGCCACACAATTAGTTGACATATTTTCACAAGACAGGAGGGATGGCATAATGCTCCTTGTTAGATGTTGGTGTTTTTCAATTTATTGTTTCTCTCTAGCACTAGAGCTATATCCATTTTATTGTGCAGCATTGTAATAGACATCTTATGTCAATCTACTGATGTTTTTATTCCTATTTTATTGAGCCACAATTTAGCTGTCCAAAATTCAACAATTAACTACAATAAAAGTTTATATTTTCATAGCTTTTGATTTTCCTTGTATTGAATGTTCTTGTTAAGTTTCTCAACTGTAATCATTTGACTACAGTAAAAGCTTAGATTTCCATGTTTTTTATCATGTTTTCCTAGCTTTTGTTTTTCCTTATATGTCTTTCAACTATTTGCGATAAAAACATATGACCTAAAGGCATACCTAGAGGATCTCCTTTTCTTGTTATACGAAGTATCAACTTTGGGTTATGGGACTCGAACAATTGCAATGGTCAATGTTACAGTACCTCAAAATCTGTACCGTTCACTATTCAGTGTTTTTAGATTAGAAGAAGTGCTATTATCATGCACTAAAGTGAAGAATTTAAATATTGAACACAGTTTTGTTTTGTGTTGGAGAGGCTAGGCATTGATTAAGGGTGATTTATGGGCTAAATGGAAGCCTTAAAATATAATAGCTTTGTAAGGGATAAAAATTATGTGGGAAGATGTTTTTTTATTTCCTTGAGTTGGCAATATATGGACCTTCTTAAGAAAGTTTAAGTCTTTGTGTTGTGGATTTTGAGTATTCAGGGGCTGTTACTAGTAACTATCAATATTCCACCAAGTTACTAGTAACCAAATAGCCACTACTGTTGTTGTTACCTCTTCATCAAATTGAGCATAAATAGCTCCTCTCAACGATAATCTTGTGTGGACTAAATTGCTCGAGGCCCTGTTGAAACCCATGCACATATTTGATGGTTATTTCCAGTCATAGATTTATGTTAAATAAAGGTAAAGCCTGTTGTTAAACATAAATGTTGCTAAAACAAACTGCAGTATGGTGATGCATGATGACAACATGGCATCTTTAGCGCTGTTTGGAGTATATTTGGTGCATAAAGTACCTACCAATATCTCCCCCACAACTGTCAGTATTCCTGTATTTTCCGATTTCCCTCCTTTCAAATGATTGTGATAAGCAGATGACGAATACAATTGCATATCTATATTTTGAAAAACCTAGAATGTTATTATGTCCTTCTTTCTTCCCTTGTTTACCTTTTATGATCATTATGTGCATAAGTACACTCTAACTCTAAGTATGGTAGAATTTATAGCAAAATCTATTTACTGAATATCTGTGTACAATGTTCTATGTTGTTTGTTACAGTTGTCATGGCATATATATAAAGATTCTTTTCTATTTGAAATAGATTAATTCTAAAAGCATACAAACCTTATTTATCAGTATCTGATATGTCATGCCCATTTTTATCAGTATCAGTATCTGATATGTCATGCCCATTTTTATCAGTATCAATATCTGATATGTCATGACCATTTTTATCAGTATCAGTATCTGATATGTCAGGCCCATTTTTATAAGCTTCACTTTACTAGTCATATGAAATTAGCATGCTCCCTAGGGTGTTATGTTCATAAAGATCCCTTCAATCACTTCTAGTTGTTATTATCATCTGAATAGAGGGAAGGGAATCTTCTCAGAAACCAGTGGTACAACCAGGATGCACAAAATATAGCATATCTTGAAAAAGTAACTAGAGAGATTTTGACCAACACAAATAGGGATTGCATTGTTTATCTCTAAAAAATGTATCAATATATGATATGTCATAAACATTTTTATAAGATGCACTTTATTGGTCATATGAAATTAGCATGCTCCCCAGGGTCTTATGTTTGTAAATATCCCTTCAATCACTGCTAGTTTCTATTATCATCTAAGTAGAAGGAAGGGAATCTTCTCAGACATCAACAGGACATCATCACTGCCAACTTTAATGCATGTCTTCAAAACAGGTAGCTGTGCATATTGTCTTGTTTTAAAGTGGGAAATGACAACATAGATTTTATGATCATGTCCCATTCAAATTATATATTTGACAACCACATTGAGTTGTTTCCAGAATTCTCTTGTGTGCAATCCCTTGAAATGGCTCTAGTGCTTATTTGGAGAAGGTAGTGTTGAAATCACACTTTGAGATTACATCATCGAAGGTTGTTGGATATATACAATAGGTACAAATCACATGGCGGCCAGTTGTTGTTTCTTAATATTTTGGCCATTTTCAAATACAAAATGTAGAAAGGATGCATGCCCTTGAATGATCTGGTTGTAGTCTAGGGTAGTGACTGGTTGATGGTTAGTCAGAGGAGGGATTTCCACTTTCATGCCTAACCTTGCCACTTTCATGCCTAGAAACTTGCCAGAACTAGAGATTAAATGCTGCTTCATGGTGGAAGTAAGCCTAGGAGTGCCAAGAATCATTTTCAATGTTGTTTGAAGGGTCAAACAGGCTGCTGCTATGGTGAATCATCTCATACTTTTCCCAGATTAGCTCAGATCTAGTCTAAAATTGAATTCAATGCCATTTAATGTTGTCTTTACCACATAACTGCTTTTTTATCATTGTTGGGGGTCTGATCCCATCCATATGCATGTCCAAAATTAAGATTTAGTTCCACAGACCTCATCAAATTTGGATTCGCTGCTGCTGTGGTCTTAATCATACCCCGACCAATTGTTTACATGCCCAGAATTCATGGTTTAGGGCTGCTTACTTTCCTCGAAACGCAGATACAAGGCTGGTTACTATTGATTTATGGCCCAGAACAACTGCTTGGTCCACATTAGTACCCAAAGATTGCCAAAATATTAAGAAACAACCCATCCTTATGTTCTGGTGATTAAAAAAATAAGATGACATCTCTTTGTTTTATTTTATTTTATCAATGTTGCACATGGGTATATCCCCCCACTCAAGTTGCAGAGTACATGTCCGCAAACTAAAAAAACAACATAGCTATCCATGACTTTGAAGGTGATCAAACATATAGTGAAAAACTGGGCCATAACTTTAGTCTTGATGCCAATTTTAAAGATGTGACAGTGGAAAACTATGATGCTTTAGTAATTCCAGGAGTCTGTGCTCTTGAATATATGGCACTAAATGAAAAGGTTTTATCCATTGTAAATCAACTTGAGGAGAAGAAAAAACTGATTGCTTCAATTTGTCATGGAAAATAGATACTAGCAACAGCAGATGTACTCAAGGTACATGCCTCTTTTCTCACATGAATGCAAATATTGTTATGCCATTGGACCACTTCCTGAGAATGCTCACACATGTTCTGTATTGTTTCTTGTGTACTGATGCAATGTCTTCTGAAACTTGAAATGATATTTTACAGGGGAAAAGGTGTACAACATATCCAACTGTAAAGCTTATTGTATTACTTTTTGGTGCTCAATGTTTAGAGCCAAAACCTATAACCACATGCTTCAGAGATGAGGGCTTAGTGACAACAACAGCTTGGGCTGCACACCCACAATTTATCTCTCACATTATGGAATCATTACGAATTTAACTATCATTTTGAGATATTGTGTACATTGACTGTAAACTTGTTTTCTATTTTGTGTGTAACTATGTATAAAACTACTAAGTTGTTGAGAAATACTACATATAATAAGTTGGAGTTGCAGTGTATTATGCATAAACTGTTTAACGGAAGTTGAGAGGGGAGATTCCTCCAAATATCATGTGATGACATACTATCCTCAGATGCCTATTGGCAGTTCAAGGATGTGTGGAGTAACTAATGATGTTCTTCACAGTAAACGTAAGGAGGGGAACACATTGCTTTAGTTTGATCCAGTACTTGCTTTAGTTAATATGAACACTTATATATTCATATTTCATATCTATTATGTGTTCTCTTCTTTTTTATTTTCATGAATGCTACAAAATAAGTTTCTTGCTTTAGGGTGAAGTGGAATTATCCTAATTGGATAATACTTCAAATATAGGAAACATATTGTGAACTATGATGATTTACAATGAAATAATGTTAAGTCAAAAATGATTTTATGTAACTGGACTTGTACCTGACCTCATCCGTTTGAAACTCATGCCATGTGGCTGGAGAAAAACACAGTGAAAATGGAACTCTGTGGATCTCATGAGTGAACCAGTGTTCAGTTGGACACAATTGATATTTTTAGTGAACAAAACTCTGAAATAGCAAATAACTTTGAGCGTTCAGCATTCCTTATTATTCTATAGAAAATTTTATTTCTATATTGAAGTCTCATACTAAGATTGGCTCTAAATTGCACCTTTGGAGGATATATGCTAAACACTATGCAAACATAGCAGCTTGCCTTCCATCGATCTTCCCAGCTCTCCCTTGACTGTCTCATGCTATATGGACAAGTGCAAAGTCTATCAAACAACCTTCCATATTGCAGATCTATGCAGAAACTTAAAAAGCCACCCAGACTGAAAATTTATCTATTCCTGTCATTTTGAAAATTGAGCCACACTTTGAATTTATTATTGTTAATGTCAATGATAAAATTCTTAATTAGCTCTAATGGGTTCTGATTTGTTCCATTTCTATGGAAAGAAACATTTCAAGCAATGAATACAAAGTCCAATGCAATTTGGCTATTAGTGGCATTTTTCCTTGTTAAAGTTAAAGGGAATGCTAGCTTGTAGAAAATAATTACCCTTACAAAGTTCTCAGTTTACCGGATCTCGTCACAACCTCATCCAAACTAAGCATAGAGATAATCAACAAGTTCTATGTTTATCAATATAAATTTATGAACGCCATGTGCTCCCATGCCAATCCACTAGAGACAATTTTCATGGTTAGTAGGTTACTATTCAGATTTGCAGCCTCTTGACTGTGACAGTATAACAAAATCATTCGACAATATCTTTTTCTTTATTTTACTATATCATGAATAATGTTCAATAGATGCCTGAAGATCTAGATATAATTTAATCAGAGGTCCATCTTCTAAATATTCTGAAGAACAAGAATGTTATCAATTAATTCTATTCATCATCGATTGATACCAAGATAAGGAACATCTACTTTATTACATAGATGTTCACATATGTTACTCTTAGGAATCAAGTATCACTAGTCCTTAATTAGTATAGTAGTAGTTTTGTGAATTTTGATGAATTTGTTGGCTGGATATATAGATATTAGATATTCAAAGGCAATTTTCTTATTCTTCTTTTGGGGATCTAGATATAGAGAAAAGCATAGACATGTAGAATTAAGATATGTGAAGAATTAGGATTGTTAGATATTGACATGGCTTCTATACCTACACAACCATGATCCTCCCATAATACATACAGATTTAAAGTGTGACAACATATTTCTTAGTGGGAATCTAGGTGAAATTAAGATTGAAGACCTTGGGATGGCTGCAATTATGTGTGTTGCAATTCTGTGTAAATCTCATTTATCTCACAACATTACCAGTAAAACTAAATACAATGATATCATCCTTTCATTCTAGACAAATTTCAAATCCTCTTGGGACTTTAATCTCCAAAGGATTTTATGCTGGGACTTCATAATTCAAGGCATGTGAGCTCTACAATGAGGAATATAATGAATTAGTTGACATCTATCCATTTGGGATGTGCCTATTGGAAATGATTAGCTTTGATTATCCTAATATAGAACGCTCCTTACATAGATTCATAAAATCTACAAGAAAGTAATATTTGGATCCCATAGAAAGTAAGTTATTTCATCAATGAACTCTATTTCAGTGCATATCATTGTTTGGATCCCCATAAGACTTGAAATATTTGCAAGTCTAGCCAAAGAAAGAATTTTTCATCACTTGGAGTTTCAAGTTGGGGGATTCCCTAGTTAGTGATCAGCTTTGATTATCCTAACATAGAATCATAGAATCTACAAGAAAGTAATATATGTAATTCAACTTTGTATAATGTTAAGGATCAGACAATTTGTTGAGAAATGCTTGGCCATTGTTTCCAAAAATTTGTTTAGGTATTGTTTATGGGTGTTTTTGAGGTAATTTATAACTAACATCATACCGTCGTTTCCAATAGTCTTACCATCCATTTCCTGGGCATATCTAAGTCCATAAATCAAAAGTATGCTAGCAGGGTTTTGCATAATCAAAACTAGCAGTTCCTCTTTCAGAACCTATAGAGAACACAAAATATATTGGCAAAGACTTAGTAAGGCAGTTTGTGATCAAAGGTGGTTGAAAAATTATCTTAGCACCAATTAAATAAAATTACTTTTAGATCTACAAGTTGGAATTTAGTGCCATCTTGGATGAAGCCTTGAAAAAGAGAAAATCAAGGCAACCCTAAGGTAAGTTTTTTGCCATTCCTTAATAGCATTCTCAGGAAGAATTTGATATCAAAACCAACAGCAACACTACCTGTAGCAACCTTCGCCCCCCTAAATCATCAATCATAGTATGCATATGTGGGTGGGTTGTTCCATATTTGGTCATAATTGCTTGTATAAAAGGCGTAACTATAGGGTGCATTTACAATCATTAATGGATAGCAAGCAAGGTTGTATCAAAACCAATAGTTTGGATGCATTCTTATAGTAAGAAAAAGATTTATTACCCTATCTCCGATCTTTATTCCGGAAGACTTGTTTGGTTTGGTCAAATGCTTTTCAATTATTCACTTGATAGCCTTCAACGGTTCATTGTTTTCATAGGATACTCACATGTTCTTTTAAATATTAGTTTGACAAATGGAGTTTAGTAGATTTAAAATCATTTTGAGACCTTGTTGTTGTGTAAGAAATTCAGGAAAGTTCAATTTAATACATTAATAAACCAAACCATTTCATCCACCAAGTGAACTAATTGCTTGACTTCTTGTTGTGTGTCTTATGTTAACAAAAAATATGACTGTTACTGAGCTCTTTTCTCTCACAAATGACCGATTTTTATGACTTCACCCAGTTTGAAAAGATGATGAAACATCAAAGTATAAACTAGTTATTGTGTTAAGCCACCATTACATTTAATCACATATTTTTTTTCCATGGCTAAAAGATATCTCCATTTTTCCCTATATACTAGGAGTAAGGAAAATGAGATTGTTTTTTGCCTTCCATATTGGTTTGAATGGCCTCGCTTTCAAAAGAATGCCCATTCTATTTATTATCAAATTTTGTTTCTCTATTCTGAAAATTCGAAACAGTAAATGAAAATATTTGAGCTCAAGCCTTGAAAGTTCACAATATATTCATATCACTTCATGTGCAATGATTTCATCTTTTATTCCAGTGATGATGGAGGTATTTGCTTGTAAATCCTAATTTCTAGTAGTCAGTTGAGTATCTTCTGTTTAGGATTTTGTTGACCAAAGATTATTGTTATTGTTTCGGGTCACACTCTTGCACAAGAGACAAAAATGGTTTTCAGTTACAATTTTTATGAAAACAAAGGTTTGTTAACATTTTTGTTGATACTACTAGTTGGCGGATGGGACTTTTCATTTTCTTTATAATTGACCAATGCATTTGGGTTTGTAGAAAATGAGTTTATAAACGGATGTAATAACCACTTTCTTACTTCATTTTTGAATGATAATGATAATGGAGTGGTTGGGAGAAATTTGGGTGCCACATGTTGTGGAAATAAATATAAGCAATCCCGATCTTCAAGGATTCCAAAAGTGAATATAAGAAGCGGGTCTAGAAGACTAGTTCTAAGTATTGTATTAGGTATCTTAACTATCTTTGCAAATGTTGGGGCTATAGCAAGTGTTATGAAGGATGTTGTGATACATATAAACCAGGTGCCTCTAATAAAGAATTCCTTTTTATTTGATTCTAAGAATGGTTCCAAGATACTATAATATTTAGGGGAGGAGGATTTTCTGGATGAAGTAGACCTTGTCAGGGTCAAACCTAGTGGAAGGGTTTACACTTAAAACACCAATATTGATAATGGGATGACTATTGTTGTGAAATAGAATCAATGTTCAATGGGATGACTATTGTTGTGAAATAGAATCGGTGTTGTGGAATCCCATGAAATTCCAAGTACTTATGTCAAGAGACAAATTTAGGAGGAGCTGGAGTTCCTAGTCAGCATTAGGAAAATAAATGTCTTCACATTGTAGGGGGTGTCATCTCCCTTGTGTCCTGCCACTGTAGGGAAGGTTGGGGGTAGATCCCTTGTTTTATTTTTAAGAGTTTAAGCCCATTTTGCACAATTTTCACTCATTCTCGATAGTATGAGTGAATCAATCCCCACTCCACAATACATTTTCTAATGGCTTTGAAAACACTTGATTTCCCCTCTTCAAGTCAGTGAATACTGTGAGCTTGTCCTTTTCTCTCAATCTTGTGTTTCTTCTTTTCAAAAAAAGTCAAAAGATTGGATTTTATAAGTAACCTATTTTGGACCCATTTTTATACTAGAAAGCTTAGTTGGATCATCATGATCTCTATCATGGACCATGGTTGTACGAGATGGATAAATCGCGAATCCAACCATGATTTCTAGTACCAGATGACCTTTTGAAGGAAAACACCTGTCACATGCTTCAATATATATGGTCTTCTTCAACACTCTTGTCTTTGCATCACTTTCTGTCAATCATTTTCCATCCTACTATATATTCCATGCAATTCCTCCTCTTTCATTTATGATTTGCTTTACTTGAAAAATTCATTATTCTTTCACTTGTTTCTTGTTCAATATTTCCTTTGCTAGGGGATAGAGGGGAGTGTAAAATTCATCTCCCCCTGGGTCAATGGGATCTAGCCTATGTGGTTAAATCAGGGTGTTTTGATCCTCTCAACCCAAGTTTGATCCTCACTTGTGACATGCTTGCATCTTGTGGGTCAATTTGCCTCCACAATATGTTGTTTCATGTTGATGGGGCAAGGTACTAAAATCGTCCCTGGGCAAGTTTGGTGGAATAGACCCCCCTAGTCATGACTGCTTATCCAAGATTTTCCATCACAAATCTATGTTCAATTCCTTTGTTGATCTAAGCAATTAAAAAAAAATCATCTCCAAATACTATCAAAGAAGAACAAGAAGAAAACTCTACTAATTGTAGGGAGAAAACTACAAATAGAAACTCAAGTAGTAGAGGAAAAAATTGTAAGTAAGAAGAAGAGGCAATTGCTATCGTCATCGGAGCTATAAATGGAAATATCCACCCCAAGAACACCTGTACTAATGTTCCTCCCTGCCATGTCCATGTTGAGCATATCTTGAAAGCATTGCATTCCATGAGACTATATTTTGCTCTAGCACTTGGTCAAACACTTTACGTGAATCCTCCAAACACCCACATTTAGAATACATGTCTACAAGATCCACTCGACTTTGCTTGGATATGAAGGCATCATTAAGGCCACTACCAGTTGGTATTGAGACCAAAACATGAAATAGAGCAATTGGAATCAACATTTGAAGAAGCCTTGAACTCAGAATTAACAAACAGAGTGCCATTCAATGTTTTTTATAAATCAGTGAAAGATTTGCCAAATTTTTACAATATTTTATAATTCAATGAAATATTCGCCAAGTTTTTACAATATTTTATAATTCAGTGAAATATTCGCCAATATTTACAATATCTTATAATTTAGTGAAAGATTCGCCAATATTTTACAACATCATATAATAAAATGAAAGATTCGCCAAAAAATTATATATACATATTATATTATTGATAAAATCGCCTTCAAATTTTCCTATATATCAGGGAGATTCACCCATTTTTTATACATATACATTTGGGGGGGGTTCTTAAAATCATCCCTGATTATGAACCTATTTCATGTAAGGAATCCTTAGCTCTGATAAAGGTGTATGATTACATCACATTTGGATCAGCAAGCAAAGAATCATATTCATCAATGGATTGGGTGAATAGTTGCATCACCGAGATGGAGACCCAAGGGTGTACAAGACTGGATCTCATTGGTAAGAGTTGAGTTTGTTATTTTCTATGAGCAAAATTCAAGGAATATATGGATGCAATATAATGCTTTCCATACATGTACATTCATACCATGGAGGAAAAATTACATAGCAGATTAGGATTTATCTCATGGAATGATATTCATTGTGAAGCATGGAGACATTGTGAAGGATACTAAGGACCTCACCACCATTCAAGGAACAAGTATGGACTACTTACAACATATTGAAGTCATATGGAATTCACTACAATAGCATGATAAGGTCCTTGAATAACTTACACCTGGCATACCACCTGATAAAAGAGTGAAGCGCAAGATTAAGTTGAAGGTGGGTAAACCACCAAACATGATCTCATTTTCAAAGCATATCACTCGTTTGGGAAGAAGAAACTTGCGGCCACATGGGGTACCTCATTCCATATATGAAATATCCATCCACACCATACCATGTCCAAATCTAGACAACACTTGGTGGAGAATGAGTATGGATCAAGGTAGATCCCAACAGTTGGGCGCATTGCATGGCACCAAAGGAGCATAATGATTAGCAACCAATAATTGTAATTAAATTTCAAATATATAATGTCAATTATGTATGTAAGAAGGTAGTAAAATATGTTCTAATTTATTTGGAAGATTCAATTGTTTAGGGAATCCATTAAGTAGTAGAGTTTTCCAATGGCACTGTTGCATATGAGTCTCAAAAGGGGTTGATGCAAGTGGTACAATTTGAGATAAGGAAAGAAGTTATCGATTGGGTTCCAAATTCATTTTTCATGAAGGAACATATGGGGGATGCCCATAAATTTTTATTAATTGAGCCCTCTCTAAGAGAGGGAGTAAAATCTCCAAAAAATATTCCTCAACCTTGCAAACATATGAAGATGTGCAAAGGAGAAAATGGAAGGAACATTCAAGAATTTATTGAACCAAGATTCAAAAGGTTCCATGTGAGTCCAATTGCATCCAAAATGAGCTTGAAAATGTAAGTTTTAAACCTATGTAGAGAAGCAAAGCATACATATTCTTTTAATAAAAACAAATATTACATGACAACATTCACACATAATACACATATATTTACCCTGGAAACCCTTAATCGGGAAAACTAGCCAAACTTCGAGCCACACCTCTTCTTTTCCCATTCTCATTATGAATCACTCACAATACAATAGAGGTATTATGAAACATACAATACCCTAATCTGTTACCCTAGATTATAAAATAGACCCCAATCCCTTAACAAGGATTAAATTACATATTTTTAGAAAATTCCCCAAAAATAGTCGAAAACAACCCAAAAAATAGCCGAAGGTGTCGGAGGGATCATCAGGCGCGCCGTTGATAGGCGCATCACCACACATACATATGAAAATAATATAACACATACCCAACATTATCCCACTTTTTGTTTTCTCTACATAACAATGAGTCATGTACTCATAAATTCATAGGCTCAGGGCATCAATTCCCATAGTTTCTATACACCAAGAGAAGTTCTCTATACTGAAAAAACTTCTTAATGAGTCTGCAACTTTATTCAAGGTGTCAACCTTCTCCAATAGCACCTTCTTGTATTCAACCATATCTCTCAGAAAGTGATATTGCACATCAATATGATTTGTCTTTGCATGATAAGCATGGTTCTTTGCTAGAAAGATTGCACTTTGGCTGTCACAATCTAACCTTACAACTCTCTGTACAAACCCAACACCTGAACATAATATTTGCAACCATACAACTTCTTTACTTGTATGAGGGGCTGCCATATATTCAGCTTATGTATTTGAGAGTGCAACTGCAACTTGTCTCTTGCTAATCCAAATGATAGCTCCTCCAAATAGGTTAAACACATACCCACTTGTAGATCTTCTGTGATCAATATCTCCATCCTAATCCGCATCAACAAATCCATGTACATTTATTACTATGCCTAGTCCAGGTCTTTCTTGGTAGTAGATTGTATAATCTGTAGTGCCACGCAAATATCTAAAGGCCCTCTTTACAGTTGTTCAATGCTCCTTCCCTATTTTTGACATATATCTGCTTAATAATCCCTTTCCATGAGCAATGTCTAGTCTGGTATAGACCATTGCATACATCAAATTGCCAACTGCACTAGCATATGTAACTTGTGCCATATCTTCTTCCTCTTCCTATGTCTTGGGACTGTTAGGATATCTCATCATCACGTTTTATGTTTGCATGCATCCCAGTCATCAGTGAGGTGTCACCCAGCATCTAGTCCCTATTTTCTAGCCTCGGGAGCTTCTTTCCTTGTAGTTTTAGCCCTCTTAGTCAGGAAGGCACCCAATTCTCACCTACCACTTGAGAAAGGCACACTTCTTCACCTACCACTCAGTTCACTTCAGTTAGTTGGTTGTCTTTCCTTGATTTAACGCTAGATTGACTCCTAATTTCTTGTATCACTCCGTTGGACCCCCAGTGAGACTAGATTTCCTATTATGACTCCAGTTATCTCCTCATGCACCCTCCATTGAGCCTCCTTCATTCAGTTAGTGCCTACATGTGCCAGTTACACCTACCACACTCAATTAGACTCAGTTTGACACCTAGTTGACCGTTAATTGTGCATTGATGACTCCACTAATCTCATGATGAGGACTCCTAGTTGGAGCCAATCTATTCCATGCAGTATATTCGAATGACCTCCTTGGTTAATTTGAATTTATCAGTCATTGTTACGGTATTGTATTGTAATTCTACCATTTCTGAGTTATAGAGCACTGCTACAAGCCTTTTGCATAGTTTACACTTATTTTTCTGAGTTTCATCTATTGTGATTGATTTACTTGTTCATTAGATCTGTTGTGCTTAATTTCACATGGTATCAGAGCCATGGCAGGGACAAGACTTCTTTTCTACAGGGATTACTCATGAAGATTAAGCAATTTTTGCTCACTTTGCAGCAATTTTCTGTAGTTGCAGCACTCTCTGTAGTTGGAGATATTGCTCCATAATGGTTCTTGTTTGATTGTGATTTGCAAGTTTCTTACTTCTTCCATTTGCATTCACTATTGCAGAGATGGAAGCTTCATATTCCCAAAATCTTCTTACTCCATTCAACTATGATGAATGGAAACCAAAGATGATTGCATGTTTGAAGAGACAATGTGTTTTTGATATGTGTATTGGTATTACAAGATATTTAGATTCCGATGAAGAGGAGAATGATTGGCTTAATGATTGTGACAGAGATTTTGGGACAATATGTCTTTCTATGTCTCCTTGTATGCGCTACCTCAGTACTATTGCTGAAAATACAAGAGATCTATGGGCCCAAATCAACAGAGAATTTGGAAAGCAGGAAGAAGAGGATCATGCTAGCCTTTTGGAGAACAAGCCCAATGAGAACTCCTTATGTGTTCTCTCTGATTATATAGCGGCCTCAACCATTGTTCAAGATGAAGAAGAAACTGTAGATTCAACACTCATTTTCTCATTATCTTCTATTTCAAATTCTGAGCAGGATGAACCAGTTGATACTCTAGATTCCGAAGAGGTTCTTGAATCCTCTCTTTCACATGAGTTTGCCAGTATGCAAAATAATGATCTACTTGATGTTTTGGAGGTAAAATATGATTTTGGAGGTGAAGCATTCACTCTCCTTGATTGCATGCCCCCTATATACTTATGTTCTATCATTTTCACAGTTTCTCATAGTTTTACTGAAGATCAAGAGCAATACCATTCGCTTGAGTTCAATTCTCATGTAATTTTTGTTGATTTGGTTTTGATCTCACCCCTGTTGGTTCAAAGGAGATCTCAAGAAACCATTTGTCAAATTTTGGAGCTGATTTAACTTCCATTGTTAAGAAGTTCAATTTTCAAGATCTATTTGATCTGATTGGAGCTATTCCTACCTCACTTGGTTCGAATCACAGGTTCCAGGATCATCCTCATATTTTCATATTTGTTCTCACCATTTTCGGTATGAAGAGCAAGTTCATAAAGTCTCCACATTCACTTGCATCCACTGATGGAGAATTCAAGCACATGTTTTTGGAGCATGATCCATTTAATTCCAAGATAAAGATACCTCCAGACATATCTACTTGAGTTTGGAGCAGTTAAATCTTTTGGTGTGTTACAGTCCGTTTTGAGGGGGGGGGGTTTCCATGAGGTTTTCTCCATTTCCTTAGTTCATGGACTGTTCTTTATTTGGATTATTATTGGGGTGACCTTTGGTATCAGTTACCAAGGACCTATCATTTATTCTTACATCATAGTATAGCTTGAGGGGGGGTGTTAGGATATCTCATCATCACTTTTTATGTTTGCATGCAGTCATGCATTTGCATTCATCCAAGTCATCAGTGAGGTGTCACCCAACACCTAGTCCCCAGTTTGCTAGCCCTGGGAGCTTATTTCCTTGTGGTTTTATCCCTCTTAGTCAAGAAGGTGCCCACTTCTCACCTACCACTTGAGAAAGGTGCACTTCTTCACCTACCACTCAGTTCACTTCAGTTAGTTGGTTGTTTTTCCTTGATTTAAGGCTAGATTGACTCCTAACTGCTTGTATCACTCCGTTGGACCCCCCAGTGAGACTAGATTGCCTATTCTGACTCCAGTTACATCCTCATGTGCCCTCCACTGAGCCTCCTTCATTCATTTAGTGCCTACATGTGCCAGTTACACCTACCACACTCAATTAGACTCAGTTTGACACCTGGTTGACCGTTAATTGTGCATTGATGACTCCAATGATCTGATGATGAGGACTCCTAGTTGGAGCCAAGCTATTCCATGTAGTATATTCAAATGAACTCCTTGTTTAATTTGAATTGCTCAGTCATTGTTACTGTATTGTATTGTAATTCTACCATTTATGAGTTATAGAGCACTGCTGCAAGCCTTTTGCATAGTTTACACTTATTTTTCTGAGTTTCATCTATTGTGATTGATTTACTTGTTCATTAGATTTGTTGTGCTTTATTTCACAAGGACACCGATCTATAGATAAATTTACACATACAGGTATAGGGAACTTGACTGGCATACTTTATTACATGTTAAATATCTATAGTACTATCTCAACATATTTTTTTGGATTTAACGAGATCTTTTGGTTTGCATGATCTCTTTTAATCTCCATTCCTACTATGAAGTTTGTAGCACCGAGATCCTTCATATCAAATTTGGAGGATAGTTGATACTTCACCTTCTTTATGACATCTTTTTTGTTTCCAACCAACAACATGTCATCAACATACAAGTACTATGTTAATGAAGTGATCACCGAATTGTTTGGAGTATACACATTGATTATCCTTGCTTCTCACAAACCCCAATCCAAGTATGTATGTGTCAAAATTTTGGTACCACATCCTTGGATATTTCTTTAAACCATAAGGGGGCTTCTTTAGTTTACATACTAGCTCTTTATTTCCTTTCACTGTGAATCCTTCTTCTTTTTTTCAGGTAGATTTCTTCTTCTAGATCTCCATGTAAGAACTATGTCTTCACATCCATCTGCTCTACTTCAAAATCAAAACCAACAACAATAGAACGAAGAAATATAATGGAAGTAAATTTTACAACTAGAGAAAATATTTCACCAAAATCAATTCCCTCTACCTAAGAATATCCCTTTTCTACCAAGCGGGATTTGTACTTATCCACTCTACCTTTTGCATTTAACTTCCTTTTAAATAGCCATTTGTTTCCAACAACGTTTCTTCCAGCATGTAATTGAACTAGATCCCATGCTTGATTTTTTTCCAAGGATTCCATTTCTTCAAGCATGGCCTTCTTCCATAGATCACTATCCTCTGAATCAAAAACTTCCTTCACATTTATAGCATCATCATCAGTAATAGATAAATAAATACTATAACGAAAATTATGAGGGGGGTACCTTTCTAGTTTCCTTCTTTCTCAAGATGATCTCCTAAAAAATGGAGTATGAGGTTCTTCTTCTTATGATTCAACTTCTTCAGCTCGAAATTGTTGAGGTGTGTAGACTACATAAAGGATGAAAGAGTGAAGATTCAATGTTTCCTTGGAATCCTACCACATAATTTCAGAGATAGGATTGAGTTTGTCAATACACCAAGTTTGGATGAAGCCATTATAATGGCCATGCATTGTTATGAGAAGAATAAAGGAAAGTCAGAAACTCAGCCAACATGGAAAGGAAATCCCAAGGGAAATTTTGAACCAAGTAAAAGTGGCTTCAAGCCACCATTTAGAAATCATCCCAGAACCTTTCCACAGGGACAACATACAAGAAGTGGATTCAAACCAACTGTAGTAGAAGAGAAAACATCAAAAGGGCCAGCCCAGTGTTGGGGATGTGGAGACAACCACATGCTTAGAGATTGTCCAAATCGAAGGGAGAATCCTCGAAGCTTTCAAAACCTAGGAGAAGCAACCACAATAGAAGATATGGCCAAAGAAACACCTCGAATCTATGCAGCACTGGATGATCACCAAGAATACCACCAATCAGCAGTAGTAGAAGTTGAAGGTAATATTGCTAAGCAATCTATTTTTGTTTTAATTGACCCAGGATCTGTTGGTTGTGGAGCCTAATCTCCAGATTCAGAGATATTATTATTCAGTCATGTTTGTACTCTAGTTTTATATGATATGTAGGTGGACTATACACTCACCCCAGCGGGGGCGTGTGGAGGGGAATCGCCCCCCCACGGGGTTCCAAGGGGGACCATACCCCCTGGCTGGGGGGTCTGGGTGCCAGAAGTCCCCCGAGAAAGACGGTTCAAGGGAGAAGCCCCCAAAGAAAATTTTTGGGGTTGTTTTACGGGCCCATGGTTTTGGGTAACCCGTGGTATTTTCCCATTGTATCTCCCTTATAAAAGAAAGACATTGTAATACGACTAGGGTTGATGTATTAGGTATTATGAATTGTAAAGATCTTTGAGATCAAGAAGAGAGACTATGAGACAATGAATAGGAAGTGCATCGGCTATGCTATGGATTGTATCCCTTCACTTTGTTGGACGGTATAATAATAAGGACTCACAACTTCAGTGTGGACGTAGCCCATCTTGGGGTGAACCACGATATATCTGTGTCTCTCTTGTCATGTGTGTGTGATTATATTTTCATTTATGTTTATTTTTATTGCTCTGCGATCCTATTTTTCTAACAACTGGTATCAGAGCCAAAGGTCTATTTGGTAGATAAACCTGCAGGAAGCTAGGGTTTCTAGTTCGAGTGGGAGCAATGCGGAAGAAGGAAAGTTTAAGGTCGGGAAGTTTAACGACTAAAATTTCCAGTTATGGAAGATGAAAATGGAGGACTATCTGTACCAGCAGGATCTATTCCTTCCATTAGGAGGAAGAGCAAAGTAGTCGACGGTCATGAAGGATGAAGAATGGGAGGTTCTTGATAGAAAGTCTCTAGGAACAATACAACTAAGCCTCGCTTCGTCGGTGGCTTTCAA
Source organism: Larix kaempferi (assembly GCA_027924585.1). NCBI lineage: Eukaryota > Viridiplantae > Streptophyta > Pinopsida > Pinales > Pinaceae > Larix > Larix kaempferi. Next base: position 98,804 of record BSBM01001060.1, read on the forward strand.
TATCTCAAAATAAATGATAACGGAGGGTTTGATGAGCGCACTAGGTAAGTTGTATGAAAAACCCTCGGCCTCCAACAAGGTATTTCTAATGAAGCATTTATTTAATATAAAGATGTCTGAAGGTGGATGTGTTACTGATCATTTAAATGAGTTTAATATAGTTACAAATCAACTAAGTTCTGTAAGTGTGAACTTTGATGATGAGGTTAGCGCTCTTCTAATCTTGTGTTCATTGCCAGAAAGATGGAATAGCTTGGTCATGGCTATAAGTAACTCTGTCTCTGGTTCAAACACCTTGAAATTTGATGATGTTATTGGTGTTATTCTTAGCGAGAAAATGCAAAGAAAAAGCACAGGTGAGACATCAGGTAATGCGTTGACCATTGAGAGCAGGGTAAGACAAAAGGAGAGAGGAAAGAGCCAAGGTAATCATGGAAAGTCTAAAATAGGCATATCCAAGTCCAGAATTGGAAAGATACAGGGTTGGAACTATGGAAAGAAAGGACATCTGAAGAAAGACTGCAGATCTCTAAAGAAGAAAGGAGATGCATAGAAGGAAACTACCCAAGAAGCAAATGTAGCAGGTGGTTTGTTACAAGATGATTTGATTCTTGCATTAGATAATACTAGTGATTATTCGGTAGTAGATTCAAGGGCTTCATGTCATGCTACACCCCATAGGAAATACATTCATGATTATGTTCCAGGTGATTTTGGACATGTTTTATTGGGTGATGATGAGCCATGTAAAATTGTTGGAATGGGTAAGGTATGGATAAAAGTTAAGAATGGAATTGATTGGCTGTTGAAAGATGTAAGGCATATTCCTACTATGAAAATAAATATGATCTCAACAGTGTAGATGGGAGATGGCACTTGTCTATCTACATTTGGAGAAAAGTGGTGGAAGATCACTAAAGGATCAATGGTGATAGCAAAAGGAGACAGGGTAGGTACATTGTATTTATTTCCTCATAATACTGACCATTCTATATCTTTAGCTTCCAAAGGAACAGATACAGCATTGTGACATCATAAGCTTGGCCACATGAGTGAGAAGGGGATGTAGATTCTCCACTCAAGGAATTTGCTACCAGATTTGAAGCAGGTAAGTTTGGAATTCTTTGAGAACTGTGTTTATGGAAAACAAAAGAGAGTCAGATTTCTTAGGGTTGGGAAATAGAAGAAGAATGAAAAGTTAGAGCTTGTGCATACAGATGTATGGGGACCAACTCAGGTACAATCTCTTGGTGGCTCTCATTATTATGTTACATTTATTGATGATGCAACTAGAAAATCTTGGGTTTATTGCATTAGACAAAAATCTAATGTGTTTTCTACTTTTAAGAAGTGGAAAGCTTTGGTTGAGAATGAGACAGGAAAAAGGTTGAAGTGTTTAAGATATGATAATGGAGGTGAGTACTACGGCAAGGAGTTTGATAGTTACTATTCATACCATGGGATTCATAGAGAGAAGAAAGTCCCAGGAACACCACAAGAAAATGGTGTGTCTAAAAGGATGAACAGAACGATCATGGAGCGTGCAAGGTGTATGAGACTGCATGCAAGGTTGCCCTTACAGTTTTGGATGGATGCTGTAAATATTGTTGTTTATTTAATAAACAGAGGACCTTTAATTGCTTTGGATGGTGGTATTCTAGAGGAGGCATGGATAGATAAAAAGGTAAACTACTCATTTATGAGAGCATTTGGTTGTGAAGCATTTGTCCATATTGATAAATAAAATAGAACAAAGCTTGAAGCTAAATCTAAGAAATGTACCTTTATTGGATATGGGGTTGATGAATTTGGTGATCGCTTATGGGATTATGAAAATAAAAAAATCATCAGGAGTAGAGATGTGATATTCAATGAAAAGGTCATTTATAAAGATCAGTTGCAAGGAAAGAAATAGGAAAAGGAAACCACAGACTACACAGTACTTGATGAAATTCATGAAAATGAAGTTCCAAAGGTGTTAGAAAATCAAGAACAACAACAAGTACTTGAAACTCCTGCAACTGCAAGAAGATCTACCAAGTTAAGTAGACTCCTTGAATGATAATCTCCTTCATTGTATTATTTATTGATGACTGATGCTGGTGAACCAGAGTGTTATGAAGAAGCAACACAGGTGGAAATTAGAAAGAAGAAAGGTATATATTTTGATGAAATATTTTCTCCTATTGTTAAGATGACTTCAATTAGGACTATTTTAAGTCTAGTGGCGGTAGAAGATTTGCATCTTGAATAGTTAAATGTAAAAACAACTTTTCTCCATGGGGATTTGGAGGAAGAGATATATATGCAGCAGCCACAAGGATATGAGGTCAAAGGGAAGGAAACTTCGGTGTGCAGTTTGAAAAAGAGCTTGTATGTCTTGAAGCAAGCTCCAAGGCAGTGGTATTTAAAATTTGACAGGTTTATGACAAAACAAGGTTATAGTAGATGTCATTTTAAAGCTAGACAATGAAAGATATAGTATCTTGTTATTGTATGTGGGTGACATGCTTGTTGCAGGGTCTAACATGCAGGATAGAAATGTACTCAAAAGGAAGATAGCTAATTCATTTGCAATGAAGGATTTGGGTGCTGCAAAGCAAATCCTTGGTATGAGAATAACGAGGGACAGGAAAAATCGCAAATTGACATTGTCTCAGACTGAGTACATACAAAAGGTGTTGGAGAGGTTCAAAATGCATAATGCAAAACCAGTAAGTACACCTTTGGCCAGCCATTTCAGTCTAAGTAAGGAAATGTGTCCCAAGACACAAGAAGAGATAGATTACATGTCCAAGATTCCCTATCAATCAGTAGTTGGAAGCTTGATGTATGCCATGGTGTGCACAAGACTAGATATTGCACAAGCAGTGGGAGTTGTGAGCAGATATATGAACAATCCAGGTAAAGAACATTGGAAGGAAGTACAGTGGATTCTTAGGTATTTGAGAGGTACCACCACTCAGACATTATGTTTTGGAGGTTCAGACACTGTTCTACAGGGATATGTTGATGCAGATATGGCAGGTGATTAGGATAGCAGGAGGAGCATCACAGGGTATGTGTTTACTGTAGGTGGAACAACAGTAAGTTGGATTTCGAGACTGCAGAAGATTGATGCACTTTCAACAACGAAAGTAGAGTATGTTGCTATTACAGAGGCTAGTAAAGAGATGATCTGGTTGCAGAGGTTTATGGAGGAATTGGGTAAGAAGTAGAAGGATAGTAGGTTGTATAGTGACATCCAAAGTGCCATTCATCTTCCAAAGAACTCAACATTCCATTCCAGGACTAAACATATACAGCTCAAGTACCATTTCATACTCTCTGTTTTGGAAGATGAATTGTTGAAGCTGGAAAAAATACATACTAGCCAGAATCCTGCAGACATGTTGACAAAGGTAGTGACTAGAGAGAAACTAAGCTCCTGATCAGTTTCAGATGGCCTTCTATCATGAAGGTGAATATGAGAAAATTACCAAGTCCAAGGTCTAGCAAGTGCAACAGTGGTGGAGTTGTTGTGAGTAGTCTCCAAGTGGGAGATTGCTGGTTGTGGAGCCTGATCTCCAGATTTAGAGATATTATTATTCAACCATGTTTATACTCCAATTTTATATGATATGTAGGTGGAATGTACACTCACCCCAACGGGGCGGTGTGGGGGGGCATCGCCCCCCCACGGGGTTCTAGGGGGGACCATCCCCCCTCGCTGGGGGGTCCGGGGGCTAGCGGTCCCCCAACGAGGGTTCGGGGGCGAATCCCCCGGAGGAAATTTTTGGGGTTGTTTTACAGGCCCATGGTTTTGGGTAACCCATGGTATTTTCCCATTGTATCTCCCTTATAAAAGAAAGACATTGTAATATGGCTAGGGTTGATGTATTAGGTATTATGCATTGTAAAGATCTTTGAGATCAAGAAGAGAGACTGTCAGACAATGAAGAGGAAGTGCAGCGGCTGTGCTGCGGGTTGTATCCCTTCACATTGTTGGATGGTATAATAATAAGGACTGAAAAATTCAGTGTGGACATAGCCCATCTTGGGGTGAACCACGATATATCTGTGTCTATCTTGTAACGTGTGTGTGATTATATTTGTATTTCTGTTTATTGTTATTGCTATGCGATCTTGTTTTTCTAACAGGATCTACTCATAGTTATGTGTCTCCTAAGATTGTTGAAGGTTGTTCTCTCAGTAAAGTGAAGCATAATAAGTCTTGGTTAGTTCAATTAGCCACTGGAACTAAGAGAAAGGTGAGTGAAGTGGTGGTGGAATTCCCCATAGAACTTAATGGACTTCTCACCAAGGTGAAATTGAATGTACTACCATTGGGATCTTATGATGCTTTGATAGGTATTGACTAGTTGGAAATACATAGAACCAAGCTTGACTTATATAAGAAGGTACTTGAGTGCATTGATGATGAGGGAAGGCCAAGGTTAATAAGAGGAATTCCCAAGCAAGTTTTAGTGAGGTAGATTTCAGCCCTGTAGTTGAGGAAGTTTTATAAAAAGGGTTGTCAATTATATGCAATGCATATATCAGATTCTTCAAAGGATAAGGGACCAAGGATAGAATACTTACATCTATTGCAAGAGTTCCAATATGTGTTCCCTAATGAAGTACCAGGACTGCCACCCAAGAGAGATATTGATTTCTCCATTAATCTTGTTCTAGGGGCAGTACCGAGTTCCAAATCTCCTTACAGAATGAGCACACCCGAGCTAATAAAATTGAAGATACAGCTGCAATAATTAATGGAGAAATAATATATCAAACCAAAGTGTATCTCCTTGGGGTGAACATGTGTTATTTGTTAAGAAGAAGGATGGAACCTAATTGAGACTATGTATAGACTACATGCAGCTAAACAAGGTAACAATCAAGAACAAGTATCCATTGCCAATAATTGATGACTTGTTTGATCAGATGAAGGAATATAAGGTATTTTCCAAGATTGAATTGAGGTCTGGATACCATCAAGTGGGGATAAAGGATGAAGACATTCATAAAATAACTTTTAGAACTAGATATGGCCACTATGAGTTTAGTGTGGTGCCATTTGGTCTTACCAATGCACCTGCCACATTAATGTGCCTCATGAATAGTGTCTTCAACAAATATTTGGATAAGTTTGTGATTGTGTTCTTGGATGACATCCTTGTGTATTAAAAGAATGGAAAAGAACATAATCAACATTTGAGAATGGTATTGCAAATCCTTAGAGAACACCAGTTGTATGCAAAGCTGAGTAAGTGTGACTTCTATCTGTAGAAAGTACAGTATTTGGGTCATATTATATCAGCAAAAGGAATTGGAGTAGATTCATATAAGATTGAGTCCATAATGGATTGGACTACCCCAAATAATGTTGCAGATGTTAGATCTTTTATGGGTCTTGCAGGTTACTACAGAATGTTCATTGAAGGCTTCTCCAAGATAGATCACCCGATTACATAATTGCAGAGGAAGGAAGTCAAATTTATATGGTATGAAAAATATGAAAGAAGCTCTCAGCAGTTAAAAGAATTACTTACTAGTGCTACTGTTTTAAATATTGTAGACCCAAGTAAGGACTTTGTGGTCTGCACAGATGCTTGTATTGAAGGGATACGTGTAGTACTCATGCAAGAAGGTTTTGTAATTAGCTATGAGTCAAGGAAGTTGAAAGAGCATGAAAGGAACTATGCCACAATGACTTAGAACTAGAAGCCATAGTGCATGCTCTCAAGAGATGGAGGCATTACTAGGGAGGAGATTTGAAATCAAGACTAATCACATGAGTTTAAAATATTTATTTGACTAGCCAAATATGAATGCTAGAAAAAATAGATGGATGGAGTTTCTTTGTGAGTTTGATTTGGATACTAAGCACTTAAAAGGTAAAGAGAATAAGGTTGTTGATGCACTCAGTAGAAAATTTCATATTGAAGCAGTAAGTGTTTGTAAATCAGATTTGAAGGCAAGGATCCTTGAAGCTCAAGCTAATGATGAAGCTTACCTACAAATCAAAGAGAAGTTGCAGAGGTAATATTGATGAAAAGTGTGTAGGATATCAGATTGGAGAAAATGATGTTCTTATGTATCAAGATACCAGACTCTACATTCCAAATTGTGCAGAATTGAAGGAGCTTATGCTGGGTGAGATACACCAAAAGCCATATTCTGGCCACCCAAGGTATCATAAAACTATAACATAAACAAGGAAGCATTACTTTTGGCATGGAATGAAGAAGTACATAGTAGAGTATATTGCTAGGTTTTAAAAGTGCCAGCAGGTCAAGGCAGAGCATCAACACCCATCATAATTTTTGTAGCCATTGCCCATTCCAGAGTAGAAGTGGGAAGTGATCTCTATGGATTTTATAATAGGTCCTCCCATGAATGAAAGGAAGCATGATTCCATTATGGTTGTGGTGGAAAATCTATCAAAAGTAGATCACTTTATCCCAGTTAAGTCTACTCACAAGACAAATGATATTGCAAATATCTTCATGAAAGATATATTGAGGTTGCATGGGTTTCCCAAGTCAATAATTTCAGACCGAGATACAATATTCACTTCCAACTTTTGGAAAGGATTGTGTCAGAAATTCAGAACTAGATTGAATTTCAATACAACCTATCATCCTCAAACAGATGGTCAGACTGAGAGGGTAAATCGGATTCTTGAAGATATGTTAAGGATGTATGTGATGGATAAGCCATCCAAGTGGGAATACTACCTACACTTGGTAGAATTTTCCTACAACAATGGATATCAAGCATCATTGAAGATGATCCCTTTTGAAGTCTTGTATGGTAGAGGATGCAAAACTCCAGTGGGTTGGGACAACCCAGTGAACAGGGTAGTGCTTGGACCATAAATGATTGAAGAGATGGAGCAAGAATTTGTTAACATCAGGAAAAATTTGAAGGTAGCTCAAGACAGAAAGAATATTTATGCAGATTTGAAGAGAGTGCACAAAGAATTCCATATTTGGGATCATATTTACTTGAGAGTGAGACCAAGGAAGAGTTCCGTGAAGATGGGAAGTTGTGCCAAGTTGGCACCTAGGTATTGTGGACCATTTGAATTCCTTGATAGGATAGGACCAAATGCATATAGGATTGCATTTCCTGCTAACATGAGATCTCATCATGTTTTCCTTATATCTTTACATAAGAAATATGTACATGATCATAATCACATCATTGATTGGCATGTGATACAGGAGGAACAAAAGGGAGAGTTCCAAGTGGAGCCTATGCGTGTTCTTGATAGGAAGGTTACAATGCTCCAGAGGTGATCCATCGGACAGGTAAAGGTCCAATGGAAGCACCTTAGTTCAGAGGAGGATACATGGGAGGTGGAGGATGCCATGAGAGAGGCATTCCGATTTTTGTTCGGTTTTGAGAACACCGAGGACGGTGTTGTTCTAAGGGGGAGGGAGTTTCAATACCCCTACCTTTCCTTATTAATTATTGGCTTCAATGTAATTATTGTCGATATGCAATGTTTGTTTTCCCTGGTTTGGATCTCAAGTCCAAGTCTGCACTAGTGGATGCCTAAGGTTTTTTTGCATAGGAAAGTATTTGACATTTGAACTATTCATGTGCTACTAAGCCATGAGATATTGTAATTGATTTAAATATTTAATATTGCAATGAAATACCCAGAAAATAGACTATAGATACAACTACTAATAAGCAACTATGCACTAGGGAGAGGTGAGGGGGTAATGGGATGGGAACCCATGCTGCCACTTGTCGATGATAAACCAATTTGATTCCCCATTATGACCTAGAATTCAGTTACAAAAGGTGGGAAGGAAGGTCGGTTGAGGAAGTGGATTGGGGATAAAACAACCCTGAGATCCAGGAGGTAGGGTTCTGTCCATTTTCCCTGGAATCCATTCTATAATCTGAGAACCCAAAAATCGTGTTATCTAGGCGATTGTTGACCCAGAATTTCATGGAGCATGAGTTACAAAACCCAACTGTGAAATAGAGATGGAAAATGTGATTCTGCGTAAAACTGAAATTACTGAGCCAAATGCCATATAAAACCCTATGTGGATGCATTATCTATTAATAAATTCTTTGTAAGAAAACCCTAAATGAGTCACAGAGCGTTAAAATATTGAGGAAGCCATGGGAATACTAGAATCGGTGTGCAGAGAGTCGAGTTGCAGGATAGAGCTAAATCCACAACCCTGTGAAGCGCTAGCTCATTTAACAGAGATAGAAGGTCATATTTAGGGTTGAAATGATTGATAAAACCTATGAAGGTTGTAATATCATAGAGCTAGCAGTTGGACCTTTCTATGCCCACCCTGAATAGCAATGGAAGGGAAGGGACCTTGAAGGACTGTTCAGCAGAGAAGAGGACCTTCTTGGTGTTGGGTGAGGTAGGTAATGTGGGTTCCATGTTGGTTGAGTTTGAGATGATTGTAGCTCTGTGGTTGAGCTCATTGGCTTAACACTATTCTCCACATTTCCCTTTTATGCTTGATAAAGCCAACTGTAGGTTGGCTTAGCATTGGAGTGGACCTTGACTATTAGAGAGACTAGTTAGCCCTCCTTAGTGGATACACAACCCAGCTCAGGGGTGGTCTCTCAGCTGAAGGACTATAGGCTGGATAGAGACCTAAGGTTGGGTGGAAAGTTGTCCTCACTTAGCCAGTTGCTTGGGACAGCTTCAAGATTCACAGATAAGTGTTTCTGTAGTATGAATTGTGAGGTTTCATGTATTATGATTATGTGTTGATGCTTAAGTTGTTGAATGAATGTTGTATGAATTTGATCAATAGATAGACTGTGTGTAAGCATGATTAGAAGGTTGATTTCATGTTGAGCGCTTCATTCAATTGCATGATTTTAATGCATCACAAATCTTGTAGATGGTAGACGTATTGGTTATACCTAGTTTCATGCACCTATGTATTGTTATGCCCCAGATTAATGAATGGATTATTCATGAAATTGCTCATGAAGAATATAGGTATGGGTCTGAGGATGAATGCATGATGGAATTCCTTATTACTTATGGGAATGATATGTGCTGCTAACTCTGTAGGTTGTGATGTGTTAACTAGTTTAGTTCATTATATTTGTTTGTTTATGCATTGTACTCACCCTCCAAAGGGACGAATGAATTCACTTGAACTTGTGGAAGGAAGGGGATGACCCTGATCTGTTTCAAACCCCCTTTGTGGGTCAATTGGAGGGAGAAGTCATGGCAGGAAGGAGGTAGAAACCTTTGTAGAAGGATAAAGTAACTTAAGTGGAGTTATGAATAGGATTTCAGTTGGTAATCTGTAATGGTTTTAATGCTCAGATGGGGTGGGGATTACACCATTGGATAGAACTCTCCAATATATTTCCAATGGTACCAAACTTGTCCCATTTGGACCAAGGATGAGGGAGTTATGACCATTGGAATTTTTCCCTAGAAGCTTCCTTGAGCAGGGATCTTTGGTCTTGACCATTCCGCATCCGCAAGGACTTTTCCACATCTACAATGCCGATCATGGATTGCAGATATCAGGAACAACCATTGGGGGCATATGGAATTACTCATTTCTGCATTCGCAATGTGGAATGCAGAATGTGGATTGTGGGAGGTAAAATATCCTAAGAAGAGGCATATGGAATTCCGCATTTCTGCATCCGCAATGCAGAATGCGTAATGCGGATTGTGGGAGGTAAAATTTTACCCGGAATCGAAAAATGGATTTCCAAAATTCTGCACCCGTAAGTAGTTTGTGGATCGCGGATTATGGGAGGTAACTTTTAGGATAGCAATAAAGGAATCCGACTTCCAAGTTCCGCATGCGGATTGTAGAACTGCAGAAGTCGAATGAACAATTTACAAGCCCGAATTTGGCTTCCAACTTCCGACTTTCGCATGTGGATTGTGGAAGTCGGAAGCGTGATTTCAATATTGAGTTGGTTTTGTCCAACCAACTTCTAAGTCTTGCATGCGGACTGCGGAATGCGGAAAGGAGGATTGCAGATCGCAATAGTGTATTGTGGATATGAGCCCGTTGCTGCTGTGTGAGAAAATGGATGAATTTGGAGAAGAAAAAAAGGAATCAGAGAGTCTCCCATGGCCTCTGAAGGGCACTGGGGAGGTCATGGAATGTGAAAAGTTATTACTCTATCATTCCTTTGGTTACTTGGGTGTCTAGGTATCCCCCATTGGTCCATTTGATTTCCATTTATGTCTAGAGTAAATAGTTGTAAATGGTTACCAAGTGGTTGTAAAGTTCTTAGCTCCCAAAATTTCAATTTTTAAAAGTTTTTCATGATATTATTTGGAATTTGCACCCTATTCAAAGCAAACATGAGAGATATTCACTCTTTGCTAGTGTGCAGAGAACGAATTTTCCATTTTTGTGTGATTAAAACTCTCATAATGGAATGCAAGTGTCAAGGTTTCACTTTTGAATGATCAGGGCCATCAATAAGGGTCAAAGCATGAGCTCTTACATCCATAAATTTCCTTTTTGTGAGAGAACATTAACACTTCAATTGACATCTTTTGAACTTTTGTCATGAATGGAGAAATTTCGTTTTGAGCTATAACATGTACTATACACTAATATAAGTTGAAACTTCAAGTGACGATTTTAGTTAAGAAGGTGTGCAAATTAAGACTTGAAGATGATGCTTTTATGCACATCTTGTATCATTATGATGGTTTGAAGTCATGGATGCAACTTTATGTACCTATCCAATTTGTATTTCAATGGGCAACACATATTTGTGAGTAAACCCATTTATTTGTAGTTTGGTATTAATCCTTATTTCACATTATTTAAGAATTGGTTATTGTGTATTTGTCTTGTAGACTTTGGACTCCCCGAACTTGTTTGAGGATAAAAACATATGAAGCATGCATCCTAGGATAATTTTAGTATAGTTTCTCCCTTTGTAGAGCGATTGGCTAGCATATCTCAATCTTTTCAATCCTAGTCTCCAATATAAAAAAAAATTCATATGATGTATTTGTAGAGATATCCAATGTCTAGGTTAAGTGTTGTTGCTCCTTAGATCTATGGTTTTTCCCAATGTTGGTCAATATTGCACTAGATGGAAGTTTAAGATTCCACATAGTGAAATTAAAAAAGGCTCAACACAAAGTTTAAACTAATCAAACTTCCTAATGCAAAAGGAAGAAGTGAAAACGTTGCAAGTTGCAACAATAAAAAAAATTGTTTTATATATACATTATTTGATTTTCTAATATTATCTATCGTAATATGAGAATATATATCTAGATAATAATTAATGATCTAAGAATTCTCGATAATTTTTATGTTGGATAGACATACATGATGGGGACATTCTCTAAAAATGATGGCTTATATTTCAATTGTACTTTCTTCAGCAAAGCATTGGTATGGTGTGTTAAATTTTCGAATTTACTTCAATCTGATCTAGGATCTTAACTGAGAGAACAACATGTATAGAAAATCTATAGCATATCAATCATGGACACAATAATGCAAGCACACAAGAGACACAGATTTTACTTGGGGAAAACCATAAAGGTAAAAAAACCCCAATAACTTCCTTATAGATAGATAGAGCAATGATACAACCCAAGCATAAGAGATAGACATCTCCTAGTAGTAACTTCTCCTCCTCCACAAGTGCGCCACTCTCCCAAGAGTGTGATAGAGAATAGAATGTGTAAAATGAGAGATACACACTCTCTATTTATACACTAACTTGACTTGACCTTTACTCAACTAGGTCGGCCTCAACTTAACCACTTAACATAATGCTGACTGGGCCGACACCCAATAGGGTGGTCTAATAACCCTTTGACCCACATGGCCGACCCCTAATAGGGTGGTCTAATAACCCTTCAACCCACATGACTTATATAGGGCCGACCCCAACAAGGTGGTCTAATAACCCATCAAGTATAAGTTACGACACTTACAATATAAATGATGACACTTCCATATAGAGGAATAATAACATCTCTATAGGAATATAAACACTTCTGTAAAGAGGAATAATAACATATCTATAGGAATACAATATACATATATGTGAAATACATTCCAAAGTTACATATACATCAACACTCCGTCTTAACTAGGAAGGTATTTCTCGGCACAGGTCTTCTAGCACAAGTCTTCTTCTCTGGATCATCGTCACTAGATAATCGTCATCATCACTACTATTGCTATCTCAAACAATCTCTGAATCTACTCATCATAGGAAGTTCTACAGAGCTAGTCCTTTTTCATACTTGATGTAGGCCCACCACCTGCAGATCTTCATCATCACTGGTCATACTGTGGAATCCTCAGGACTCATCACGTGCATCTGCAAAACCTCGCAAGAGCATCCGAGGCCTTTTACAAGCACACAGCTCAACCTCTTGAATCGCTTAGGATCTTTTGCATGCCACTGCACAACCTGTCCATGACCATAGAGTATCAAACTGATACTTCACCATACATTCAACTGATGTATATCATCACATGATCAACCTGATCATCATCATTATCTGCGAGCAAGCCATTAAGTAGGTACACCTCAGGACTGATTACACTGCCTCTGCAAAACCTACAAGATCTCTCAGGACTGATTACACTACCTCGACAAAACCTGTAAGAGCATCTCAAGACTGATTATATGCCTCTGCAAAACCTGTGTACCAAACTGTCACATCAAAGTCTTCAGATCACCACATAGTCCACCGAGCACAACCCAGATGCACACAGCACTCACACTCACCAGCATGGGAGGACCAACCTACTACCATCTGGGAAAGGCTAATAGCACTTACATCAACGACCATGGGAGGACCAACCTACCACCATGTTGGAATGGCACAACACTTACATCAATGACAATGGGAGGACCAACCTACCACCATGTCAGAAAGGCCCAGCACTTACATCAACGACCATGAGAGGACCAACCTACTATCATGTCAGAAAGGCTCCAACACTTATATCTCACCATAGGAGGACCAACCTACCACTATGTGAGAATGGACCAGCACTTACATCTTACCATGGGAGGACCAACCTACCACCATGTAAGAATGGCTTAGCCCTTACATCCTACCATGGGAGGACTAACCTGCCACCATGCAAGAATGGCTCAGCCCTTACATCCTGCCATGGGAGGAACAACCTACCACCATGCAAGAATGGCCCAGTGTGTATCTGTGTCTCCGAACTTCATCACTTCCCTCTGGAAGGCATCTCGATCTGAAGTACACCAAGTCTCCCTCTGAATTATTCAAACTTCACTCTGGCAAGCGGCTTGGTCAATGCATCGGCTATCTGCTTGTCTGTCACAACATACAGGAGCTTCACAGCTCCCCTCTGCACCATTTCTCTGATATAGTGGAACTTGATTTCAATGTGCTTCGACCTGTCATGGAACACTAGGTTCTCTGATAACTTCACACAGCTCTAGTTGTTGCAATATATATATGTAGCACTCAACTGGAGATCAAACAAATCAGACAGTAGCTTCCTAAAGCATACCACCTTACAACTAGGTGAACAAGCTACGACATACTCTGCTTCAGCTATACTCAGTGCCACATAGGACTGCTTCTTGCTAAACCAAGAGATCACACCTGATCCCAGACTGAAGCAACACCTTGAAGTGCTCTTCCAATCAATGGCATTGCCTGCCCAATCTGAATCAACATAACCCTGCAGGTTAAACTTTTGATTCACTTCATACCTGAGCCCATAATCAACTATACCCTCTAGGTACCTCAGAATATGCTTTACAGCAACTAGGTGAACACTCCTCGGATCCATCAGGAATTGGCTCAATGTGTTCACCGCAAAGCAAATATTTTGTCTCGTGTTTGTCAGGTACATCAAGGACCCAATCATCTGACGATACATAGAGGCATCAACCGGCTCAAATGAAGCATCACACAAGAGCTTCAAGTTCGATGCCATGGGTGTTGCCATGGCCTTGAGTCCATCATCCTGAACCTCTTTAGGATCTTTACTGCATACTTCCCTTGTCCAAGGAAGATTCCATCTGCACTCTGCCACACCTCCATGCCAAAAAAAAATAGTGCATCATCCCCAAGTTCTTCATCTCGAACTTGGCAGCAAGTTTCCGCTGTGTGTCGACAATCAATCTATCTTCACCTGTAATAAACAGGTCATCCACATACAAAAGTAGTATCACTGGATTTCCTTCCTCAACCTTGTAGTAAAGGTTGGAATCCGCTTTACTCTTGGTAAATCCCAAACTGGATAGAAAGCTGTCTATCATACCATACCAAGTTCTGCACATATATGACTCCCTGTCATGTGTCTCAGAACCAAGTGGCTGCTCCACATACACTTCTTCTTCAACTACACCATTCAAGAAAGCTGTCTTGAAATCCATCTGGTGTATCTTCCACTTCATCACTGCAGCCAGAGCAAGTACTGATCTAATGGAAGTGTATCTGGCTACAGGAGCAAAAGTCTCTATGCTACCACCTGCAGCATGCTTGATCTTCTAGATCCTCTTGGAAGTCACTATAGACTCCCCTTCAGGTCTTGGGACTACATCCCAAACATCTTCATGATCGACTGGTACTCCTCAATAATGGCATTCTTCCTAGATCCTGGTAACTTCAATATCTTCAATATTTTCAATAAATAAGTTTGTTGGCGAACAAATGTTGTAGTCCTTCTTTTGTAGGTGATGGTATATGATCTTTCCTACACAACAAGTTAAATTGCATGATTAGAAAACATCTCATAGTTTTCAGAACAAATTCTTACACATAAAGAAATATGTCATACAGTCATGCAATTATCTTAGCCAATGCTTCAACACAACATTTATCCATATCCTGTAACTTTCTAGATGCCTTCCAATCTCTACCGGAACATTGTTAAGAGTGTGCACAACTCCCAACATGTCAGCAAAGAGGTTTCATTCTAGATAAGTAGCAATGGAATGTTGTACAGTTCCATAGGCCACTTACCCATGTATATTAGTAGTATACTATTCATCAATGCAACTATTCTAATATGCATAATACACAACCTAATTCTAGGAACATCAGTATATACATTATTGAACAGTATTATTTAAACAATAAAATATGCAAGTAATGACAATTCAAATACTTATCTTTGTTTGTTTGTTGGGTTGACTCCCTCTCAGTCTTTGCTTCTTTTCTGCAACTCCATTTTGATGTGGATTGTGAGAAGTGGTCAACTCCCTCTGAATATCTGCATACTTGCAGAAACTACTAAAGTGTGCTCCTTCTTGATCTTTGCTTCCTTGCAGGAACAACTAGAGTGTCCTCCCTCTTGATCTTTGCTTCCTGGATTTCCTAACCTTGAACTTATATCCATCCTTAATCACTATGCATGCTTATTAGTACCATCATTGTGTTATCATTGAGGTCTCATACACAATCATACATTCATTAGTATATTATTAATACTATCAAAACACAATAATCTTAAGCATGTAGAGTCATGATCATTTCAAATAGAAATAATAAGCATTTCAAGGTTTATATTGGACTCTTATGGTTAGTCATATCATAAATTAAAGTAAGAAACATAATATGCCTAAACCCATGATTACTCAAACCTATACCTTCATGATTCTTCTGGTTAGTCATATCATCAATTATGGTAAGAATCATAATATGCACACAACCATGACTATTCAAACCTATGACTTCATGAATAATCATTATCAACAACACAACAGTATAAGATCCTAACACAAGGTAGGATTCTAGCTTGATATAGGAAAAACATACCTGGATTAGCATGCTATCTAGTTATGTCTAACATACCCGCATAATGTCTTCTGGTTCTCTTCAATGACTTGTGCTAGTAACCTACAT
The DNA here is from genome assembly GCA_027924585.1 of Larix kaempferi. NCBI lineage: Eukaryota > Viridiplantae > Streptophyta > Pinopsida > Pinales > Pinaceae > Larix > Larix kaempferi. The sequence continues at coordinate 114,651 of BSBM01001060.1, forward strand.
GTCTCATAAGTTATCCATTGTAGAACCAAGTTACACATGCCTCATAAGTAGATTTTCTAAGTGATCCATGACAATGGATGAATCTTTGTCTTCATGTCATCATGATCATATGTTCTTGAACTAGAACATGATTTGTCTTTCTTGGTGTACCTTTCATGTTAGTGGACAGCATAAACCTCATACAACACCATAATGCATTAGTACAATCATAAGTGTCAACACCCTAATGCATGCATTCATAGTTTTGTTAAGGTGATACGACAAGTCTAAAATCAAGATTGTTCTAACCGTAATAACATGAAGACAAACATATCATAAACTTAATCATGAACAAATCTCAAGACATACCTGGATGAGTCATACCTGTCGAGATTGATTGTAATCTTCTAATGTAAGGCCTTAGCCTCATCTCCCTCTCAAACAGGAACTCCTTCACTTATGCAAGTGATCAATCCATCCTCTTCTAGGATTAAAACAATCCACTTCATTTACAGGAACTAGATCTGGAGTTGTATTAGGGTTTTTCAGAGAAACCCCCAAAATTCAAACTTTGAATTTCAAACTTCCGAAAGGATAGAAATATGCGCCTTGATGAGCTGATCAAGCTAGTATATTTAGAATTTGAAAAATGCAATGTTTCACTTCTCAATTTTGCCTTTGAAACTTTCGGATTCACTTGACGTGACCCTGAACTGGGGTTTGATTAAGCCCACTCTTCTTCCTAATCAAAAGGTTTGGTCCAAAGCTCTAAGCTTCTATTTTCTAAGGAGCTTCCATCCATGGTCATAGATTTCAAAAATTCCCATTTTTACAGAAGCCCTAATTTTCCACTTTTCTTACCAAAGTCCCGAACTAGGGTCTAATCAAGCCCAGCCTTCTTCCCAACCAAAAATTCTGATCTTGGTCTCTAAATTTTGATTTTGATGAGCAGCATTCAGCCGTGGTCTCTGATTATAAGAATTCCAACTTTCTCCAAAACCCTAAATTCCGGAAGCCATGAATGAAGGTGCTAAAAAATAATTCTGTTTTGATAGAAATATGTACTTGATTATTTCTGGTGTAACTCCGCACTTTTCGATCCACAGGGTCTTAAAACTTTTTTTGTAGTATCCTGACCTATCATCTTTCCATCCCGATAGGTATGACCTCAATTGGATTTTCTGAGAGAGAGTTATGCCAAGTGTCACAACATGACCTGTTTATGGGATAATACAGGAGGGCGAATGTTTATGGCATGCCACATGTCACTGGTTCAACTTTGTCCTCTAACAACTTTTCTTGAGATAGTATAGTCTGTTTACTACCTATCACTTTTTACAAAATTTCATTTGGAGCTTCCTAGCCCAAGTTATGACCTTTTTTCCAAGGTCACCTGTTTTTGACTCAGATCTGGAAGAGGCAGAAACCCTATATTGTACAGATCATAAATCACAAATACAACGAATTAGAGGTTGTCCTTTGGACACAAGGTATAGGGGGATCTGATCTTCGACCTGTAAAAGTTTCATATCCTAAAACTTCACCAAAATGGATTTATAGCGAAAGTGCTACGATGACTGGGTTTTGCTATATCAAGCCCTAGCATCGTAAGTGCAACAAGTGTCATACATGCCATATCATGCCTTCTTTCAGGATAGCTCTGATACCATGTTAAATTTTCAGAATTTAATTCAATCTGATCTAGGATCTTAACTGAGAGAACGACATGTACAACAAATCTATAGCATATCAATCATGGACACAATAATGCAAGCACAAAAGAGACACAGAGTTTACTTGGGGAAAACCATAAAGGTGAAAAACCCCAATAACTTCCTCAGAGATAGATAGAGAAATGATACAACCCAAGCATAAGAGATAGACATCTCCTAGTAGCAGCTTCTCCTCCTCCACAAGTGCGCCACTCTCCCGAGAGTGTGAGAGAGAATAGAATGTGTAAAATGAGAGAGACACACTCTCTATTTATACACTAGCTTGACTTGACCTTTACTCAACTAGGTCGACCTCAACTTAACCACTTAACATAATGCTGACTAGGCCGACACCCAATAGGGTGGTCTAATAACCCTTTGACCCACATGGCCGACCCCCAATAGGGTGGTCTAATAACCCTTCGACCCACATGACTTATACAGGGCCGACCCCAACAAGGTGGTCTAATAACCCATCAAGTATAAGTTACGACACTTACAATATAAATGAGAACACTTCCATATAGAGGAATAATAACATCTCTATAGGAATACAAACACTTCCGTATAGAGGAATAATAACATATCTATAGGAATACAATATACATATATGTGAAATACATTCTGAGGTTACATATACATCAACATGGTGCATTGCATAAAAGGCCTTGCCATGAGATTCATTGTAGTCAAGTAACCATCATGTAGATATATTTCAGAATTTATTTCTTACAAAATTATATTGAGATAATATTAATGAAGGTGTAATCACAATACATTTCATGTAGATATATTTCAAAATTTGTTTCTTATAAAATTAGACAGGGATAATATTAATGAAAGGTCAATCCCAAGAATTTTTCTCTTTCATTAAGTTTTTTTCAATTTGAATATTTTATAATTGGGTATTCAATTCTTATGATTTGACATTTGGATCTTAAAAAAAACTCCAAAGGAAGGATCTCTCTGTCAAATATTGTGTATAATTCAACAAATGATACCAGATTGTGAAGAAATGCATGTCTCTCATGTACTTTGTGATTTAAATAAATGAGTTTATCAACGGGAAAAAAATGCATGCAATCTAGAGCAAGGTATTCTAGGAATTAATGGGGGGAAGATAAGTCGTTCTTCCATTCCCTAGCTCCATCCTCAAGAATTGTGAGATATATTTAATTGAGGGAAATAAAACCAAACCATATCTAAGAAAATGGATCTACACTTAATGGCCATGGAGTGGTCTCATGTTAACAGATGGTAGGGAAATCTCATGCAGGTTGTTGCATTTAAGAATGAAATATACAAAGGATTAATTAATTTCATGGTGATAAGGTTTGCGCATGAGAACAAGTGGGAAATGATGGATACACTGTGTACTTTGGCCTTGATTAATGACAGAAGAATGATGAGGGATTGCATTGAATTCTTGGGTTAACTTGAAGGTCAGCCACATCTATAAAAGAGTGAACATTCATGATGAAACTTGTTGGAGCAAGGATTTCAGGACCGGTCCAAACACAATTAATAAATTGTTGTGTATTGCATCTCTAGTGGGGAATGGGAGGTGGTTTATAATTCTCCTTGTTTCACAGAGAGATTCAATCCCACCGAACATTAGTGATTTTGAAGGTTCCGTGTTGTTTCTAAAGTTTTTTTGGAGTTAAGTCATTGAAATAGGGATCTTTGTTCAAGAAGGAGGTCATTTAAAGTGCAAAGGTTCTCTTATGTCAAGGAAGAGATCAATTGCGGGCGAGTTTCCAATATCGAAGTATGCTTTATTCTGAAGGTGTGTATTTTGAGTCTAGAATTCAGTTGGTTATCTAGAATTATGAATAGGGAAACTATTGCATGTTTGTGGAACTAATGAGCTTTTATAGAAACATAAGTTACGGTATTAGAATTTGGAACCTTCGACACCCAACATCCCTCATGTTGTAGAAATTTAGGGATCAAAATAGGCCACTATGGTGTAGGAACTGAAGGTAGGGAAAGGATGAATAGTTTCATGATGGAGAATGAAAATGAGGGAAAGGAAATCATTGTCAAAGGAATGGAGAGTTTGAATTTTGAAAATATTAAAGTAGCGTTGCAAGCACTGTATAAAATGGTTGAGCAAGGGAAAACCTTGGAAATTATTGTTTCCTGAAATTTATCAATTATGCGGATTCAATTGGAAATGTTGAGTGCATAGGTGAATAATATAGCTTCCAAGCTCATTATGGATTAAATCAAAATTGATTATCTTAAAGGAAAAAATTCCGAGCATGAGGATATAATTCGGTCCCTACAGCTTAAGGTGCAGTTAGAGGATTAGGGTAATTAAACATGATATGAAGAAGATATAAAAATTATTACTTCTCAAGAATTGGGAGGACCAAATGGTGGTACCTAGAAACGGGAAAAGATGGATATCATGGACGATCATGCAAGTATTTAATCTCAACAAACACCAGGAACTCCTCCAAATGTTGCAAATAAGGAAGAAGCCCTGTAGAGGCCAGGTCCTCTTTTTCTGAAAATTGTGTAATGAATTTTAAATGTGTTCTTCTAGTTGGTCATTGTTGTAGGGTTTACTTGAGTGAAATAAATGCAAAGAAAAAAATTTGTTTAGTTTCCAACTGGTGTGAGGCATAAATTTTGTGTTTTGTAAAGGTCTTTGTAGGTCTCTTAATATGAAACATTATGTTGTACATAGGTTTTCCAGTAAGGTTGCAACCCATTTTGACAAATACAAAAGTGTCTATTTCTATTAGAAACATTATATATATATATATGTATAACCTTCATTATATTAAATTGTATTTATTTTTATAATTTTTTATATAAGTTCAAATTCTATTAAAAAAACTAAAAAGATGTACAAAGAGGAAAAATCAATAAAGCAACAGAGTCAAGTCCACACATTAGCTACAAGCAACGATACTATCACTTGGGAAAAAAATACAGATACTATTTTACCAAACGAACTTCCAAGGCCTTGATTTGAGAAATTATTTGCAAAAATACCCCACAAGATGAGGGTTATGTCCCTATTTAACAACCAAAGTCAAAAGACTAGAATTTTGAAACCTGGGAATGACCATGCTAACACTAATCATCGTTTGATAAAATGACAAGAAAAGGAACAAAATACTTCACACCTTGGCTATCTTTTTGGATGGTGAATGGCTGACCACGTTCCACCTTAGGAGGCTAGAATCTAGATGGATCGTCAGGAGGACACCTGTTGGAATATTCTCACCATAATTTTTATATTTTGCATGCCTGCATGCAAATCTGGATGCCGCATGCATTTGCATGCATCTAATCATCATGTTGGTGGTCTCCCCAGCACCTAGAGCCTATTTTCAGCTCTCTAGAGCCTGTCTTCAGCTCCTAGTAGGCCTCATACCTACCTGATGCACCCTATTTGACTCTTCTTCATGACAAGTGCACCTTTTCTCACCTACCACCAGTTCTCATTCAGTTAGAGTGCCTCATCTCACCTACCAGTTGACTGATAGTCAATTAGTGCATTGATTGAGCAGTTATTTCACTGATTGCTTATGCTATCTTCCTGTAGCTCCTAGTTAGATAGTTATGGAGTGCCAATTGACCTTTTGATAGCCTCATGCACCCCCCTTGGAGTATCCATCCCCTGATTTATGCCTAGATGGTTTTGTTAGACTCAGTTAGACTCACTTGACTGACTATTACCATTTATGACTGATACTTCTAATTGGATGATGTTTCCAATGTTATGCAAGATAGTCTTTGAGCATGATTCAAATGACCTCCTTGGTTAATTCGAATTATCTACACAGTTATTGTATTATTGTATTAAGTTTTCACAGTGCCAGCTCACAGTTGATGTATGATACTGCTATTCTCCATTTTTTGTGTTCATGAGTGATTATTGAGTGCAATTCTTCTCTTCTTCTTTGCAACTTCCTGAGAGTTTGTGTGAGGCTTGTTACAGCTATTAGATCCTACTACACATTATCACATGGTATCAGAGAAGTCAGCAACTATTCGAATTGCAGCAATTGCAACATTTCTTTGACCAGCTATCTTTCCCTAAGCATCATAAGCCTCTGAGTTTCCAAAACAAATTCTGGTGCTATTTGTTGGTTGTGGAGCCAAATATTCCAATCTCATAGATGATATTGTCTCATCCGTGCACCCCATAGGATTGTACACTCATTCCCCAACCTTGGGGTTTGGGGCAAACGCCCCCAAGAAAAAAATTTGGGGTTGTTTTCGCCAACAGTTTTATGGGCCCATGGTTTTTGGTAACCCGTCGTATTTTCCCATTGTATTTCCCTTTATAAGAAAGACATTGTAATATGGCTAGGGTTGATGTATTAGGTATTATGCATTGTAAATATCTCTTATATAATGAAGAGAGACTGCAAGATAGTGAAGAGGAAGTGCAGCGGCTATGCTGTAGGTTGTATCCCTTCCCTTTGTTGGATGGTATAATAATAAGGACTGGAAATTTCAGTGTGGACATAGCCCATCTTGGGTGAACCGCAATATATCTGTGTCTCTCTTGTAATGTGTTTGTGTAATTTGTATTTGCATCTTGTTTATTGTTACTGCTCTGCGATCGTGTTTTTCTAACACTATTACCTTGAATTCACTGGAGAAATCCAGTGATGTATATCCAGGTGTGAAGGACTTATTCATATGTGCTCAGGTGTATTAAGGTAGTGTTCATTCAAAGTGTATAAAATATCCATCAACAAAACTCTTCTTGTTTTCAGGTTTATTCACCCATTCAAATTCTTCCTCAATTCGACCTTCACTGTTCAGATGGATCTAAAACTCACTTCTTCCAACTATGTCGAATGGAAATCCAAGATGGCTCTCTTCATGCGATCCAAGAGCTTCACCAAGATACTAAATGGAACAATGGTAGAACCTCTCAGTACAACAGAGAAATCCTAGTACTTGGATAGGCTTGATGGAGCAGTAGGCTTACTTCTTCTCTCAATTTCTAAATATCTTCACTTCCATTTCATCAATCTAACATCTCCAAAAGAGGTTTGGCACAAGCTTGAATCCCTATTTGGACATAAAGATGATCTAAAAGGTCATAAATTGGAGAATGAACTCATCTCTTTGAGTCCTGAAAGCTTCAAATCCATCAATGCATTCTTAACCAAGTTCAAAAGCTTGATTTCTCAGTTAAAAATATATGATATAGTGAAAGAAGACAAACAACTCATTCTTGCCATTCTATCTAAATTGAGGCCAAACTTCTCAATGTTTGCTCCACATTTCAGTCAGCTAAGATGTCCATTCCAAAATGGAAGTTTCCCTCACTTGATGACTTCATCCAATCTCTTACTCAAGAGGAGGAGAAGTTAATCTCCATGGGAATTGTCAAACCAAAGTTGGATTTGGCCCTTACAGCTGCTGAGGCCAAAAGAGTGAATCCAAAAGGAAAGCAAAAGATTTATGAAAAGAAAGTGAATGATACAAATCCTAAAGAAGTTCCATATCAGTCAGATGGGGTTTCGAACACAAAGATGAGCAAGCAATCTCAGAAAGAGAGATCCAAGTGCACATATTGTCATCGAGGATTTCATCCTAAGAGTTCTTATATGAAGAAGACTATAGACTTGATGGCTCAGTTACTTGAGATGAACAATCTCCCTGTACCTGCATGTGAAAGGAAGAAAGATACTGATACTGAACCTTCTAGATCTGAGTTCAATTAAATATGTCATGCTCTCATTGCAAGAGCATCAATAAATTCTTTATTGATCATAGATTCAAGAGTAGCAAGACATATGTCTTACTCCAAATATCTCTTCTCCAACTTCGAAAGCTCAGTTGGCCCTTCCATCATGCTAGGCAGTGATTCAGAAGTCTCCTCTCAAGGTATTGGAAGAATCGATATTGACCATGGTTACTTCTCTGATGTGTTTTATTTTCCTTCTCTCACAAAAAATATACTTTTAGTGTATCAAATGACTCATATTGGAGAGCCCAAAAGAGTGATCTTTTCTCCAAATGAAGTCGAGATACCACACATGGTTTTAGGGAAAATTATTGCAAAAGGAGTTGCAAATCATAAGACAAAACTCTATGATTTTTCACACTTACTACCTCTCTCAAAGGAGTCTGCTCTTCACTCTCATGCAAATGAAGAGAGTAGGCTATTTCATCTCAACTACAAGCATTTGCAAAACTTGCAAGCTCAAAATGTGGTTTAAGGTCTTCCAAATGGAAAAGATTTACCAAAGAAGATTGGGAAAAAGAGGACTCTTGAAGAAGTGTGAATACTAGATCTAGATCCACAAGAAATTGAAGATCTAGAACCTATTGGTTCAACCCCCATGGAAAAGTGGGCCACCACTACTGCATCTGTTACACCTAAATATTGGCATCATGATAGTAAGTGTAAACATTCTTTGAAGTTCCTTTGACTAAGTCATCAACTTGGAAGAGATACTAACCTTTTCCTACTAGGTTTTGAGAGGTCATCGCAAGTCACCTTAATGGAACTTGCGACGTCACAGGTTATCCTCTTGCAGCCTGTGACGATGCCAGTTAATTGGAGAAAAGTGCATTTTCAAGTCCATTCTCGAAGGTGGCTGATGTGGATCCCTATCCCTATCCTATAAGAGAGTTGGCATTCTGTTCCCTAGCCCTTTGGTGAGATCCCTAAATCTCTCCTACCATATATCAACCTATCCTATCCTCTTAGTCTTATATAAGTGAAGTTCATTCCCATTCCAAAGGGAGGAATTCTATAGTATCTACATGCTGGTGAAATTAGATTAGGAGATCTCTACTCATCACTTGAGAGATCCATACTCCCTTTGGAGGCTTTGCCATTGGCTTGATTGGAGAAGGATTGCTACAATAAGCCTTGGCTATAATCACTTCCTTCTATGTACTTTCCCTTATTATACAGTAATATAAATGCTTTCCACCAAATGTTATTTCTTTGATGATGTTTGTGTAGTTTGCATGCTTAACTGCTTACTTAGATCTGTTATTATGTAGATGCATTTTACTACTTGTGTTGTTCTGTATTGTCTTGACAGGTTTTGCAGCTGAGATCTGAAGACCACCAAGCTTCGAACAAAACATCAAGGAGAAAGGATCCACAATCAGAAAGGTAAATCATCTAGCCACTTGATCTCTAACTAGATCTAGGAAAGTATCCTATATTATGTATCATTTGTTCTAGTCTTGCATTAAGCTAGGGAGATCAGGCCTTGAGTCTGCTCTTAGTAGATTGTCCGTCAAACAAATCTGCAACCATACTAGGGAATACATTGTTTTAGTTTTCAATTTGAATGCCATTTTCATTTGATTTCTTTTACAAGCCATCGTATTTTCCTCCTAAGCCTTGTTTCACCATTAGATCTTCACTTTGAAGAGTCTGTTGTCTTCCTAAGAGTATGTACTCACTATTTTTAGACCTTTTCATTGCTCATTTATTGGATATTTGTTGATCCATGAGTTTGGATCTCACCCATCATAGTTGGGAAGTGGAACCAGAGCGCCGATCTGTCAATTTTTGCACTTTGCTTCTCTTTTTGTCACAGTTGCCCCACTAGTTTTCTACAACATTGTCGCGAACCTCGCACTAGTGACCTATGACGGTCGCTCTGTGTTTAAACACAGACTGCGTCAATTTGTTAAAATTGCTATAAGGGCATCCCACCTCCATCTTTGATTTGATTTTTGTTTTTGTGTGCAGACCCCTCTGTACTGCAAAATCCAGTCAGAGACCTCTTTTTTCTTTGTGTGTTGAAAGTGTTTGGGTTTTGTGTGGATTTGTATTGGATCTCGTTTTTAATGAGCTTAAGTTTGGTAGTGCTGGACACTTTTGGTTTCGCCAACTTCATCCACTTAATCTTGTTTTCCCTACTCTCCCCACCTAATCTGATCGTTGCATTGGATCTGACTCCAAACTTCTTTTTTCCCTTGTCATTTAGCTTTGTTTGCATTCAGTTGTTTGTTGAGTGTCTTGAGTGTTTTAAGTTCACATGAGTGCTTGTCATTTTCTTGAGATTTTCTGAGTATTTAGAGTGTCGTACATTGACTTTCTTTTCATCTTTTCATGCTTAAAAATATAATTGTTATCAAGTTATAATCTTGGCATATCATTGAAAAATTGAGAGTGCATCATTTTTACCATTTTCACGTGCATTTGAAAATCGTTGTAGAAATTGCTTCGTGCATTGGAACTCATCATTCATTAATCTTTTGGAAAAGTTTGATAGCAAAGTTAATCATTTGTACCATTCAAGAATTGTGAATCATTCATTTTCTTGGAGATTTCAAATGAGATCATGTTTTTACAAGAGTAATTCCATGATTGAAGAAATTATATGCATTCTTGGTTTTTGGTGCTTTTAAGCCATTATAGTGAAATTGAGAAGTTAGAGTGCTCTGAATAGGAAATTTCTCTCTTTTCATCTCTCTGTTTTTTATTCGAAAAGAAAAAAAGAAAATGTCGAGACTTTTTTTCTATTTTTGTGTTGCTTGGAAAAATGAAAAAATGAAAAGTGTATTTTTTATCAAATTTGATAGATTTGGGATTGTGTTGCATATTGTTGTTTTGGTAAAATCACTTGGAAAGAGGTTTCTCCCTCCTATATATAGAGTTCATCAAAATAAAAGTACATTTTTGCATATAGTTAGGGCTTGCATTATGTTTACATTTATGTACTCACCTTATGCATTAACCTAACCATCCGGATAAATTTAATGATAGAACTAGGGTAAAATCTTTAGTAACTTGTGTGTTAAGTTAGAGACTTGTTCCGGCGTCGTAAAACGTGGTAGCTGTCCTTACTTGCCAGCACTATATTACGGGGGTATTGTAGTCTTCCACGTACTTATCAGTATATCGAATCTCTTTCATGTACCAACCAAGTAAATCGAATCTCTTTCACATACCCACCAAGTGCTTCGTGTACTTGCCGTGTATATAAAGGTGTTTCGCGTACTTGGTAGTATATAGGAAGGTCTTGTGCGGTGCGGTTGTGCATTAGACAACACCACTATGGATTTGAGCTCCCATGTACCTTGAGTATATTGGGAGATACCATTACAATTCCTGAAACCAACTGAGTTAACCATTTGGCCGTCTTTGAAGAGAAATACACTGAGAACAACACTCAGGGAGATTACTACACATGTATTGTCTAGGTAGTCGGGTATTTAGGAAAGGGTACGGTCCCAATCCTCCTTATTGTTGTTAGGCCTGGCCCAACTGGTCCAATTTTGGTAACATTTTTGAAGGCAGAAGAACCTGAGCTGAGCGCAGCTCTGAAATAGATTGAATTTTGGCTAAGTACTGGGGATGCTGGGAAGAGGCGCACAGTAGCCTTGTTTTGAGCGATGCTGCAAAGATCAGTACTACGCAAAAGCAGTGCTGCGGAGATAGGAGGCCACGTGGAGCTAGCAAAGTGGAATGTTGGATGAAGGATAGGTACAGGTACCAGTCATACCAGTAGCAACCTATTTTTGGGAAAGATGATCCAGGAGTGCCGAGCGGCGGGCAGGAGTAAATCAGGAAGGCTACCGACGTGCGAGTTTGTTAAGGAAAGCAATGTCTGGCACGCCTTGTGGGAGAGACCGTTAGAGATGAACAGTTCGACAGAAGCAACCTATTGGCATGCGTGCGACAGGGAGGCCGATAGCGATAGAATGAAGACATGGAGAACCGCCACGATGAAGCAGACTCTACCAGGAGCCAGCAAGCCAGTTTAGGGAAACCGATGCCGTTTTGTAAACCCTAAGGGTTTTGGGTTTATATTTTTGGCACTATAAAGACATGATCTTCGAGCATGATCTATTTAAGAAGACAATTTTGTATGGGATGGGGTGACGGTGTGGTTACACTTTACTTTTGCTATTACGATTTTGGATCATTGTATTTTAAAACCTCTTTGAGCTAAGAAGATTGTAAAGGCTCTACAGCTATGTGTGCAGAGACCTATCTGAGAGGAAGGAGAGTCTGCAGTTAAGTGCACAGACTAAGAATGGTTGTCCCCATGCCTTTTAAAGAAATATATTACCAACCGTTCTTCTGGACGTAGCTTCCCACCTGGGGGAGTGAACCACGTTAAATCTCGTGTTGTGCGATTGTGCTTATAAATGAATGATTACTTGTGTTTTCTATCAATGAATGTCTAGATTTTCCTTGCATACTGTTATGAGAGGGCTTTTATATGCATTTACCATTAGAGAAGTATCGAAATGATATGTTAAGTTCCGTATGAATAGTTGAATGGTGAACATTTAGTCTTGGGTATGAAGGTAGTGAATCAGTCATTTGGTTAAGTACTTTCTTATATGCAGTAAGGGAATGTATAACAATTGGATTAGATCAGTTGTCTATGTTCAAATAATAACATCCTGAGTTAATGAATGAATGTTAGAAGAATAGTCAGTTAAGCACCTAAATGGATGGATGAGTGATATTCGTTTCAGCGCCTTAAGTGGTTCAAAATAATCCAAGTATAGAATAAAGCTGCATTGTTCGCAGCTTCAGCAGAAGTCCCGCGGTAGAAGAACATAGTGGTGCGGACCGTAGCGTTGCCCATCACTGCGTAGTCTCACCTCACAACACATAACCTCTGTTGTGCTACATAGTACGTCCGTCCAAGCAAATTATTACTTACTATGGAAACCTGATTCCACAGTACCCCATAGATACACCTCGGGTGAGACCTCAACCTGCTTGCAGGTTGTTGCCGAAAGCACCGGTGTGAAGTGGTTTTGTTGGTCAAGGGGAAACCGCAAAGAACCTGGGTCTTATAGAAACCCTCTGGGTCAGTTATAGCCAACAGTTGCATTTTGCTGTTGGACCCTGCGGTATATAGCAATTTGCGAAGCCTTGACAATCTTGTGAGGTTCCAGACTTTTGAATCCATACCTATCACATAAGTTTGCTTGTGGCCTTTGTTTGTGTATTTTTTCTAGTCTACTTTTCTTTTGTTTAGATGCCTTTAGGAGAAACTTTTGTTTCAGTCACTCTGGCTGACATTCCTTGGATAAGGTCCTGTAGGATTCAGAATTTACCACCCGAATATCCCCTTAATCAAGAGGTAATTTCGAGGGTAAGGATGGACCCACAAGCCACGGTCGTGTCACCTGAAGTGGAAAACCCTACTTTTAACATTGGAGCGCGTTTGTTCCCTCCAACCCCTCAAGACTCACTTGCCTCCAAACCCCCACAGGGTGAAGAGGTGGACACTTCCACTTCACAAAACTTACCTCCCGTGTTATCGGGAGATCCTAGATGGGTGGAATGGTTAAATCCACCCGATGAAAACCATGCAATAGCTGTTGGTCCAACAACAACTTATTGGACATCATCTCTAGGCCACCCCGTGGCCCATTTTTCCATCGCATCTCCACCTAGTTGGGATACTCCAGGAAGAGAAGACCATCTAGCACCCAGTTGGCCCACTCCCGCCGAGCTTTTCGTACTCCTTCGTGATCGCTCAGATCGATTATGTGCCATGGGTGATGAAGTTCGAAGACAAAGTCTCGCATAAAGGGCCAACACCATGTATAGAGATATATCGATTCGCACAGTATCTTTTGATTCAACGAAACCATCCATCCACAACCTGACCATCCATGAATCTGGTCAACCTTCAAACTCTCCACTTCAACAGGAGACCAGTTTAGTACCTCCAACGACCCAACCCATTGAAAGACAGCAGTCCAACACACATGTTATTACCACGGTTACATTAGCCATTCCTCCCCCACCCCAAAACACGCGGGGAGGATACTCTTTATCCCTTACCTTCCTTACGGGTAATGTTAATATTACAGTAGATAATCAACAATTTGTGTTGGGTCAACCTTTGATTAGTGGTCAGCAAGTTGTTACTGGGGGGGAATCCTAGTCTCTTAACCATAATACTGGAGGAGGAGTTCCCATCGGTCCTTCTATTGGAAATTCATTACCTGTCGGACCTTACACCACGAGATTATCTCATGTTGGGGGACCATCCAATGTAATTCAACCCCCATGGAGTCAAGCTTATCTAGGTTATCTCAACCCTGTGTCGGGACTAGTCAATCCTGGAAACGCACTTTACAGGGTACCTTATCCCGAAAATCCATACACTCTATGGGGGCAGCAAAATGTGTTACAACATGGACCCCCACCTATAGTCAGTCAAGTCCCACCCCCCCGTTTGGTCCACCCCCGCCTCCCATTGGAGGTGGCGGGACCACACACAGCTCCAGATGAGGAAGACCTCTACCTTTTGGCAGAGGACCACCTCATTCCAGCTATCATGGCCCACCCCTCCTTTCAGTGGAGGTGGAGGCCCTCCCCCTGCAGGTGGAGGCGGAGGGCCACCCCCCGAGTGGTGGCGTATCTCCACCTTATGGTGGAGGCCCATCCCATCTTTGTGGTGGTGCTGGAGGACCATCCCATCTTGGTGGTGGTGGAGGACCATCACATCCTGGTGGTGGTGCTGGAGGACCATCCCAACTTGGTGGTAGTGGCGGAGGACCATCCTATCCTAGTCGAGGTGGAGGCGGCATCCCTTACCCTTCCGGTGGTGGCGGTGGACCACCACCTTCTTCTAACAGAGGTGGTGGAGGACCACCCTATCCCAATGGCAGCGAAGGACCACCACATCCTCTCGGTGGAGGCAGTGGAGGTCCATCCTATCTCGGTGGTAGTGGCAGACCCCCACCATTTGGAGGCAGTCCACCCCCTCCCGACAGTAGAGACAGGCCCCCACCTTATGGTAACGACCCACCTTATTATGATAATGGACCACCTTTTTATGGTGGCATACCTACTTACGATCAATTTCCTCCAGGAGCACCCTACAATCAGTCGATTCAAGGTCCTACCGGTCCATAGATGCCTTATCAGTACTATCAGTACCCCTAGCTAAATCAACAGCTACCATTTTTGGCTACTTTGGGCCTACCCAACCTGTCTCATCTGATGAATGATCCCATCTTCCACAGGCACAACTTGCAACCCATTCCGGTTAAGTTACCATAAGATATCCCCAAATTTGATGGAAAGCCTAGGGAAGAACCAAAAAATCATGTGATGACATCCCATCTATGGTGCTCATCCAACTCCTTGATGGACGACTCGATCCGTCTTAGGTTATTTATACGGACTCTCAATAGCCCCGCTGCCAAGTGGTATATTGAACTACCACCCAACTCTTTTCCCAATTTCGGTTCTCTTGGTATGTCATTTTTGACCCACTTCCAGCTGCCTATTTACTATGAGATTGGTACCGACTTACTGACCCCCCTTCGCTAGAACACTGCGACCCACATCTTCGATCATATCCATGAGTGGTAGCGAAGATGACGTGTCATTAAGGCTCATATCCTAGACTAACTCTTAGTTGAATGGTTCACAAAGTCACTCTTACCTGTCATAGCTCGAGATCTAGCCATGGGATGGGTCGTCATTGAGGAGCAGGCCATTGCCCGTGCCCATTACTTAGACTTGGTCTAATCTCAATCTGACACATTATACAAAATTGTTCATGACGCACCCCGCCCCACATTCGACCCTGCACAACCACCTAAGGGACATCAAGCTGATGGCATCATTGGTTCACTTACCACCGAGCCTCCTACTCAAACTGTTGGATCATCAAACCCCTAGGGTTCCTCCCCATTCCAAACATAGGCTGGAAACAACACTACCAAGCCGAATACTCCCTCCTCCACCGAAGACGTGAATTTTGTTCAATCCGCTTCATCTTAGAAGTCCGGTGGTAAGAAGAAGAACAAAGGGAAAACTAAGAAATATTCTAACCAACAGGAGCCCAAACCCACTCAGGAAGACACCAAACAGAAGAGGAAGTTAAAGTATCCTTGTTTGCTAAGACCATTTCTCCAAGGAATGTCCCCACCAAGCCGAAGTGCAAAATTTTCTCAAAGGAAACTCTACTACCGCAGTTCTCAATGACCCCTTCCCCACTCAAAACCAATAGCTGATCACACAAACCTCTCCTTCCTAGGGAGAGGCATCCTCCACTATGCATGTTCTCATGATGCATAGTGACACCATCAACTTGAACACACATCCCTGTTTATATGACTCTGTCTTGCCAAAGGAACCCATTGGAAGCAATACTGAAAAAGATTTCACTTCGATCACCGACGTGACTGTACCGCATGCTTCTCTCACCATTGAGAATCCCTCTTTAGATTCAATGTTACGTCTACCCAAGAGCACGATTCAAAAAACTATTTTCAATCCCAATGCTCAGGCTGCTCAGAACTACAAATATTGTAGAGGACCTAGCACAGGCTCCTTGTGCTATGTTGACGCTTGAGGTCTTACAGAACTGTCCTAACTAGTGCAAGACTCTCCTCACTACCATCAGAGCAGTTGATCTAGATTTGTCTAATACCATCATGTTCTGGTTGGAATACTTTAAACCAAGGATTTCCCATCAGTTGGCCTGTCAAGTCGCCACAAACATTGTTGGGAAGAAAATTCATTGTACCATTTTAGATGAAGGTGCATCTACTTCAGTCATGTTGATTTCATGTTGGAGATCCATTGGCTCTCCCGAGTTGAATTGTTCACCTACCACCTTGAAAGCATTCAACGAACATGGCTTTCAACCTCATGGGTTGTTACAAGCCTTAGCAGTCGATTTGGGGGGAAATACTGCAACCATTAACATGGAAGTGGTCGCTTCCCCGTTATATTATAATATTCTGCTTGGTCGTACTTGGTTTTACACCATGACTGTGATTGCATCATCTGTCTTCTGCATAGTACAATTCCCTCATCAAGGCCAAATTGTTACTATCGACCAACTGGATTTCTATACACCTGACACCACTACTCATCTGGGCGATAATGTTCCATTACTTGGACAATCTTCTCATCTTTATGAGAGCATGGGGGTTGGCCTCATCAAGGAATCATCCCTTATGGGTTTTTTCCCAACGTCGGATCCCCCAAAACATGTTGCCACAGTGAACATGATCTCCTCTTGAATTTCATCAATCCCCAACTCTACTGATCAATGGATTGTACCTGATGAAGTCACTACACACCAGATTGGAGACACCATGCCTCTTTCACCCGCTGAACTCACTTACAAGGATATCCAGTCAGCCCCGGAGGACCACTTAGCTGTGGCCTCCATCTCCTATTCTATATGGTGGACATCATACCTACCCGATCCTTTGCTCCGTACTTTTCACTCTGATGAGTTCATTATGGAAATCATGAGTGCAGATGACCCTCCGTGGGAATACCTCCATCATCGGTCGTCTTTATTTCCTTCATCGGACACTGTGGAGAATAGTATTACCACAATTTTTACGCTAGATTTCTACCCTTTCTCTCAGTCCTCGATACTTACGTTTCAAACAGACTCTGAACGAAACTTGGCCAACATTGAGCCTACCATTTGGGTCGACATATCGGTTACTCTTAGTGTAGTGGAACACATTCGTTTAGGCCAGAAGTGTTCCCCTGAAGAGATTACAACGTTCATGACCTTGTTCAAGCAATTTGGAGATGTGTTTTCTTGGACTTATGAGGAGATGCTAGTGATAGACCCCGCTATTGTTTCACATACGATTCAAACCTATCCCGATGCCAAACCAGTCCGGCAAAAGTTGTGACCAGTACACCGCCGAAAGACTGCGGCAATCAATGTAGAGATTTAAAAGCTCTTGAAAGCTGGTTTTATCTACCCTATCCCATTGACAGAATGGGTCTCAAACATCGTCCTTGTAGCTAAAAAGTAGGGTACCATTCATGTCTTCATTGATTATCGAGATCTCAACAAGGCTTGTCCCAAGGATAATTACCCGACTCCCTTTATCGACCAGATCATTGACAATTGTGTTAGAAGTGTCATTTTCTCTTTTATGGATGGCTTTTCCGGCTAAAACTAGATTGAGATTCACTCGGCTGATCAACACAAGATAGCTTTCATTTTTCCTTGGGGTATGTTTTCTTATTGGAAGCACCCTTTTGGTCTTAAAAATGCTGGTGCTACATTCCAACGGGCCATGTCATACCCCTTTCACGATGTGAAGGACTTTGTGGAACCCTACTTGGACGATCTACCTTCCCATTCACGGTAGCGCTAGTACCACATTGGCCATCTGATGGTGGTATTCCTTAGATGAAAGAGGTATAACATCCACTTGAACCCTCACAAGTGTATCTTCTGCGTTGAGTCTGGACGCCTCCTCAGTTTCATTGTCTCAAAAGATGGGATCCACATTGATCCCTTGAAGGTGGAAGCCATCATCGCTCTCCCACCTCCCACTAACATCATGGAACTTCAAAGTTTACAAGGGAAGGAAACTTATTTAAGTCCTTTTGTCTGTAATTTTTTGCAAAAGACGCAGGGTTACATGAGACTACTCAATAAAGACGTCCCATTCATTTGTGATGACCAAGGACAACAATCTTTCGATAGTCTCAAACATGCTATCAGGAATGCCTCTGTGCTCCAACCACCCAATTACTACAAGGATTATATCCTTTATCTTGCTGTTCTACCACCACGATTGCCATGGTCTTGGTACAAGAAGACAACAATTCCCAGGATCATGTGATCTACTACCTCAGTAAGGGTCTCATCGACTCTGAAACTCATTATTCACATGTCAAGAAGGTCTCTCTCGTGACATTCATTGCTATCCAAAAGTTCCAACATTACATCTTGCTTCGCATCATGACCAACATCTCCGATTCAAACCCCATGTACCACATTTTGACAGGTCAAGTTCTTGGGGGCAAGTATTCACGCTAGATCCTGATACTGTAGGAATTTGATCTCCTATTCGAAAAGGCTAATTCTAAAAAGTCTTTGGTGTTTGACGAGCTGATCTGTGATCTTCCCCGGGCTGATGTCGACTTTGAGACCAATTATTCTCTTCCTAATGAATCAGCTTTCCTCATCAACACGTCTGACATATGCGACCCAACGTTTCATCCCCAACTCTCACGGGACGATCGTCGTCACATATGTGACCATGCAAAGTATTACCTGATCATCAGTGATACTTTGTACCATTGTGGTATTGATTCTATTCTTCAACATTGTCTCACTCATGAAGAGGTTGAACACAGCTTAAATGACTGTCACGTTGGGGCATGTTGCGGTCATCTCTCTGGGATGGCTATAACCTAGAAAATACTTCGCGCATGATATTATTGGCCATCTATCTTTAAATATTGTATCGAGGCCATAAACAAATTTCCTCCATGCCAGCACTTTCAAACTAAAAAGTGCACTCACCCAGCCCCGTTACACTCGGTTATTGCCTTTGGCCCCTTTGCTAAATGGGGCATTGATTTCATGCACTGTAAGCCTACCTCGGCTGGGGAGCATGGTTACATCATAGTAGCCATGGATTACTTTACAAAGTGGGCCGATGCTATGCCTACATACACGGATGACAGCAAAATCGCCGCACTCTTCATGTTCAATCATGTTATAGTGTGGTTCAGAGTTCCTCAAGCTATAGTCACCGACCATGGTTCTCAATTCATGAACCACATGGTTGATCAATTGAGCACTAGATTGGGTTTTCAAAATGAAAACTCAACATCGCACTACCCACAGTTCAATGGACAAGTAGAGGCCATTAACAAGGTCTTGAAAACCATAATCCAACGCATGGTGGGTACGCACAAGTTGAACTGGCACAATATGCTCTTTTCTGCACTATGGGCTTATCGAACTTCCATCAAAACCACCACTGGATTTACCCCCTTCTAATTATTTTATGGATTGGAGGCAGTCCTACAGTTTGAGTGTGAGATTTAATCCCTCAAACTTGCAGTTGAACTTATCCCTAACACTACTGATGAGGAATAATGCTTCCTCTACCTAGAAAAACTCGATAAGACTCGTTGTGATGCTACTCTT
This sequence comes from Larix kaempferi, assembly GCA_027924585.1. NCBI lineage: Eukaryota > Viridiplantae > Streptophyta > Pinopsida > Pinales > Pinaceae > Larix > Larix kaempferi. Next base: position 134,224 of record BSBM01001060.1, read on the forward strand.
TCCAACGAGGCTCATTAGAAATGCATCAAAGCGCAGTATGACAAGTCGGTAGAACCTCGTGTCTTTAGTGAGGGTGATTTGGTCCTTACATACGACCAAAGACATGATAAGCTGGGGGCAGGAAAGTTTGATTCCATGTGGCATGGACCCTGCATAGTGAAACGCATCCTGGAGAAGGGAGCCTACGAGCTAGAAGACTATGACGGGATATCTTTGGGTGACCCCCGCAATGGGCTCTACCTAAAGAGGTACTATGCCTTAATTTTTCATGCATAAGTACTTTGTATATACTGTACATGGCATGTGTTTTGTGTGGTGTGACGCTTTGATTTTTGCATGCTTAGGTCTTGTTTCGTTACTTATACCACGTTTTGTCTATGTGTGTAGATGGAAACTTGTTACGGATTCGCAGACGGTGCTAGCTGACATACCCGCAACCTTGCCTCAGCAACCTGGGTGTTATACTCTCCCATCGGTGAGCTTATCAGCTCAGGAGGAATGTGTCTAGGTTTCACAACCAACAACACTACGGAATATTAGGAAGTCATTGGAACCCTAACTGACGCTATTGCTTTGGGTATGGACCACATTGTCATCGATTTGGATTCTCAACTGGTGGTCTCTCATCTTAACCAGGTTTACGCCATCCACAATCCTACCCTGCTCCGTCTTTTCCAACGAGTTCATCTTCTGGAAAGGTCCTTTGAATCCATTCAATACGTGCACATTCCATAAGACAAGAACACAGTTGCCGACTCCATGGCCAACTTCATCTTATATTGGTACATTGCACACACATAATCATATTCATGAACTGTAAAAGTGGACATAACATGTAAATAACTCATCATATAAGCAAACACATAAACAAGACCTCATATGGAACACAAGTGTATAAAGCCACCAAAATGTCTGTATATATATATAAATCGAGATAAAGTGCATTGATACAAAAACTAAAGCATGATGGCTTTCAGTGAGTTTATACAAAAAATTTGAAGCCTGATAGCTTTCAATAGTACAAAATCTGAGGCTCAGAAGCTCTCACTACATGTATAATATCATAAGGCCTAACACCTATCCCATGCACCCCTCAGTCTCGCAGCTCTCGCCTGTTGGCCATGGAAACAATCAATAGCTCTCGCTACCTTGTGGAGCAGCTCACTGAAACGCAAGGTCACACCAACCATGTACCTCTGCATGGGCCTCGGTAACTCATGCACTACTGGATCTGGAACGTCTAATGTCAACTTGGTAAGTTTCTCATAGACATCCTCCATCTATGCGATGGCATCATGCATGGCTGGGGCTACAGCTGGTGCCTCTCCCCTCCTTGCGAGAAGTGACACTCCCACTAGTCGTGAAGGGCCCACATCTGCGCACACATTTTATTAACTCATCAACACTACCCAAAAAAAATTATAAATACACAAAATAAAAAAGTACAATGGTCATTGTTCTTACCGATATCTCCCCACTCTGCTCCCTCAGGAAGCACTAGGTCTGGATCATCCCTGAAGTCCATACTGCTATATGAATAGTCCTCAATCATGAGCAGCTGGCCTTCCAGCTAGGTGAATAATCCAAAACCATACCCGATGATTGGACCCCCACCTCCATGGCGGGCCATCATCTCCATCCATTCAGCCATATGTGGATCCCTGGCATCCCTATCATCCAAAGTCACCTATGGGCGTAAGAGAGGTACCTGCTCAACAAGGAAGAGATCACTATGGATATGTAACCGAAATGCTTGAATTCACTAGGCCGACACTTGGTCAGCTAAGCTTGAAGGTTGGTGAGGAGTCCCTCACACCAGTTGAACACCTTTGGATACATACAGTCCTCTGCATATAACATTTGGGGCTTGGTAACTAGATGAGGTGCTTGGCTCCCTGCTATCCTCACTACAGTGAAGAGTATGGTGTGCAATGGACGTTCTTGAACCTCTTTAATGGGAATTTTCCCACAAGACGCATGGGTATGTAGAGTACAATGCTGGGAGATCAAGTCATCTACCGTCCGGTCACTCCCTCGTGATCCGATGAGAGACAGATTATCCCCCCTCCGAGATAGTCCTATCAAGAAATAGATGTCATCAACCTCTATATTCAACACGTGCTCCCCGATCATCAAGTATTATTGTGCTGCATCCCAACTCCAGATAATATGCTCCAGTAGTAGGACTTGGGCTCTCATTCCCTATACATGGAAGAACTTCAACAATCCATAGTTTCTCAATTCTTCCACACACAATGGATCATTTGTTGCTTGTACATCCTCCACTTTGTGTTCACTCTCACGCCATTATAGAACCATTGTGACAGCCACAAACCTGTCAAAGGAATCATTTAAACACTATTAGAACTCACCCAAACCATTAAAAGTTTTTCTTGTGGGCTAGGTTTGGATTTGGAGATGGACGTTTCCACTGCCACACCCCGTCTTTACTGACAGGGAGACATCATCGCAACACGTCCTTACGGGTTTTGCGATGACCCATATTCGTCGTAGTTCTCGTAAGAAAGACCTACGACGACCGAAGGGTGCAAAATCCACTCACAAATACACCCAAAAACCTAAAAAAAGGACAAAAAATGAAATTGTAAACCACTAGACACTACAAAAAAATAGCCCTTTAGGGGCGTTTTTGTCTTGCGGGGGTTTTGGTAAAACCCCCCCAAAAAAATTTTCAGACATTTGGAGGCGGTCTTCTAAAACCACCCCTAAAAGTCATCGAAATTGGACTTTTGGGGGCGGTTTTGGGAAAACCCCCCCTAAAAGTTCAATTCTCAAAACTTTTGGGGGTGATTTGTCAACCCCCCCCTAAAATTCATGAGAATTGAACTTTTGGAGGTGGTTTTTTGGGAACCCCCTTTAAAAGTCCTGAAATTTGACTTTTGGGGGCAGTTTTGGGAAAACCCCCCTAAAAGCCCAATTATCATAACGTTTGGTGGCGGTTTTTCAAAACCCCCCTTAAAAGTCATGAGAATTGAACTTTTGGAGGCGGTTTTTTTTGGAACCCCCCTTAAAATTCATGAGAATTGAACTTTTTGAGGCAGTTGTTTGAAAACCCCCCCTAAAAGCCCAATTTTCATAAATTTTGGTGGCGGTTTGTCAAAACCTCCCCTAAAAGTCATGAGAATTGAACTTTGGGAGGCGGTTTTTTTGGAACCCCCCTTAAAAATCATGATTGAATTGAACTCTTGAGTGATGATTAAGGCCTTGCGACATCACATAATCTCTAAATAGTGAATCTAATTTCAACTACAAGTGGGATATGTTGGTAATTTTTAGATCTGTAACACCAAAAATGAAAATTTTCCTGCCAATTTCAACATGCTAGTAAATTTCATTCTGCCATTACCCTTTCTTCTCATTGTTTTCCCCTTTTTGTGAAGGGTGACTCAAGTGGATTCCAATGGACAACAATGGAAACAAGAGAGCATAACATAACACACACACTCCCATATCCAAGACCTAGAATATATTTTAAACTAATGAGTCGAGAGAATTCAAGATGCAATTACATTAATTATTAGACAAATTAGCGTTCATATGACCAAGTGCATCACCTTTCATAGATCACATATTGGTAGTAAATAACAAGGATGTGTTGATGTAATTGTAACTTCAGAATGTATTTCACCCATGTATATTGTATTCCTATAGAGATGTTATTATTCCTCTATACAGAAGTGTCGTCATTTATATTGTAAGTGTCGTAACTTATAGTTGATGGGTTATTACACCACCTTGATGGGGTCAACCTTGTATGAGTCATGTGGTTAAAAGGGTTATTAGACCACCCGATTGGGGGTCGGGCCTGTCAGCATTATGTTATGTGGTTAAGTTGAGGCCGACCTAGTAAAGGTTATTAGGCAAGTCAAGTCAAATATAAATAGAGTGCGGGAGGCACTCTATTTAATCATTCTCTCTTTCTCACTCATACTCTCATTGGAGAGTGTCACACTTGTGGAGGGGGATAAGATACTATTAGGAGGACTATTTCTTATGCTTGGGTTGTATCATTGCTTTATCTATCCCTAAGGAAGTTGTGGGGTTTTTCACCTTCTTGGTTTTCCCCGGTGAAACTCTGTGTCTCTTGTGTGTTTGCATTATTGTGTCCATGATTAATATGCTATAGATATGTTGTAGATATGTTGTACATGTTATTCTCTCAGTTAATATCCTATATCAGATTGAAATTTATGAAAAACTAACATGGTATCAGAGCTAGCCTGAAAGAAGGAATGGTATGGCATTTATGACACTTGTTGCACTTGCGAAGATAGGGCTTGATATAGCAAAAACCAGACATCGTAGCACTTTCTCTATAAATAAATTTTGGAAAGGTTTCAGGATCTAAAACTCTTACAAGTTGAAGATAAGATCCCCCTGTAACTTGTTTCCGAAGAAAAACTTCTAATTCGTTGTATGTTGTGTTTTATGATCTGTACAATCTAGGGTTTCTACCTCTTCCATATCTCAGCCATAAACAGGTGACCTAGGAAAAAACATCACAACTTGGGCTAGGAAGATCCAAATGAAATTTCATAAAAATTGACAGGTAGGGAACGGACTTTAGTTTCTCAGGTAAGGTTTTCAGAGGCCGAAGTTGAACCAGTGACATGTGGCACATCGTACAAGTTCGCTCTCCTGTTTTATCCCATAAACAGGTCATGTTGCAACACTTGGCATAACTCGCTCTTAGAGAATCCAATTGAGATCAGACTTGTGGGTTTGGAAAGATGATAGGTCGGGATACCACAAGTAGAGGTTTCAGACCTTAGAGATTTATATTTTCGAAGTTACACCAGAAACAATCAGGTGCATATTTCTGTCAAAAAAGAATTGGATTTTGAGCACCTTCATTCATGGCTCCGGGAATTAGGGTTTTGGAGAAAGTTGGTATTTTTGTAATCAGAGACCACGAATGAATGCTACTCCTCAACATAGAAATTTAGAGACCAAAATCAAATTTTTTGGTTGGGTAGAAGGTCGGGCTTGATCAAACCCTAGTTCGGGACTTTGATCGGAAAAGTGAAAAATTAGGGCTTCTACAAAAATGGGAATTTTTTAAATATGTGACCATAGCTACAAGATCCTTGGAAAAATCAAAGTTTAGAGCTTTGGATCAAACTATTTGGTTGGGTAAAGATCCAGGAAATTGAAACCCTAATTCAAGGTCCTCCCTAGTGAATCCGGAAGATTGAAAAGCAAATTTGAAGGGTGAAACTTTGTAGTTTTGAAATTATGAGTATACCAGGTTGATCAGCTCATCAAGGCGCATCTTTCTATCCCTTCAGAAGTTCAAAATTCAAAGTTTGAATTTTTTAGGGTTTCTCTGACAAACCCAAATCTAGCTCCAGATCCAGTTTCTGCAAATCAAGTGGATTGGGTTAATCCTAGAAGAGAATGGATTGGTCCCCTTCATAAGTGAAGAAGTTCATTTTTCAGAGGGAGATGAGGCTAAGGCCTTACATAAGAAGATTACAAACAATCTCGACAGGTATGACTTATAGGTATGTTCGAAATCTGTTCATGATTAAGTTTATGGTATGTTTGTGTTCATTAAGGTTAGTACAATCTTGATTAACTTTAGACTTGTCGTATCACCTTAATAAAATTATGAATGCATGATAGAATATATTCATTGATTAGGGTTTTGACACTTATGATTATACTAATGCATTGTGGTGTTGTATGAGGTTGATGTTGTTCGCTAACATGAAAGGTATATCAAGAAAGACAAATCATGTTCTAGTTCAAGAACATATGACCATGGTGACATGAAGACAAAGGTCCATCCATTGCCATGGATCACATAGAAGATCTACTTACGAGGTATGTATAACTTGGTTCTATAATGGTTAACCTATGAGATATGCAGGTTAATAGCACAAGTCGTTGAAGAAAACAAGAAGACATTGCTAGACATAACTAGCAAGTATGATAAACAGGTTTGTTTTTCCTATATCAAGTTATAATCCTACCTTGTGTTAGGATCTTATACTATTGTATGGTTGATAATGATTATTCATGAAGTTAGAAATGTAAGCAATCAAGGGTTTATGCATATTATGTCCCTTACATTGATTGATGATATGACTAACCAGAAAAGTCTTTTGGTCAAATAAAGAATATGCATGAGTAAAAGAAGTATTCCCTGAAACATTAAATACTAATGTTTATTATCTGGGTATGAAATGATCTTGACCATACATGTTTAAGATTATTTAGAATCATAATGTTTTTGATAGTATTAAGATTATACTAATGAATGTATGTATGAGATCTCGAGGATAACACAATGATGATACTAGTAAGTATGCATAGTGATGGAGGATGGATATAAGTTCAAAGACAGGTAATCCAGGAAGAAAAGATCAAGAGGGAGCACACTCCAGTAGTTCCCGCAAGGAAGCAAATATTGAGAGGGAGTCCACCCTACAAACCAAACAAAGATAAGTATTTGAATTGTCATTTCTTGCATATTTTTTTGTTGAAATAAGATTGTTCAATGATGTATATGCCTATGTTCTTAGACTCAGGGTGTGTATTATGCATATTAGAATAATTGCATTAATGAACAGTATAATACTAATACGCATGTAATGGGTAAGTGGCCTATGGCATTGTACAACATTCATTGCTACTTATCTATAATGAAACCTCTTTGCTGACATGTTGGGAGTTGTGCACACTCTTAACAATGTTTTGGTAGAGATTGGAAGGCATCTAGAAAGTTTCGGGATATGGATAAATGTTGTATTGAAGCATTGGCTAAAATAATTGCATGACTGTATGACATATTTCTTTATGTGTAAGAATTTGTTCTGAAAACTATGAGATGTTTCTAATCATGCAATTTAACTTGCTTTGTAGGAAAGATCATATACAATCACCTACAAAAGAAGGAATACAACATTTGTTCCAGTAACAAAGCTATCTATTGAAGATATTGAAGTTATTTAAGTTCCTAGGATCCAAGATGAAGTAATGGAAGAACACCATGATCCATCGATCATGAAGAATGATGTTTGGTATGGGAAGTATGTTGTGAATTCCAAGTGGATCTATAAGATCAATCATAATGCGGATGGCAGCATAGAAAAATATAAGGAAAGGTTTGTAGCTCATGGCTTCTCCCAGAAAGAAGGGATTGATTATGAAGAAAATTTTGCTCCTGTGGCTAGATACACTTCCATTAGATCAGTACTTGCTCTGGCTGGAGTAATGAAATGAAAGGTACACCAGATAGATGTCAAGACAACTTTCTTGAATGGTGTAGTTGAAGAGGAAGTGTATGTGGAGCAGCCACTCAGGTTTGAGACACATGACCGAGGGTCACATGTGTGCAAACTGAAGAAATCCCTATATGGTTTGAAACAGGAACCCATGACCTGGTATGGCAGGATAGATGGCTTCCTATCTAGTTTGGGCTTTAACAAGAGTAAAGAAGATTCCCACCTTTACTACAAGGTTGAGGAAGGCAATCCGGTGATACTAATATTGTATGTGGATGACTTGTTTGTAATAGGTGAAGATAGATTGATTTCCAACACAAAGAGGAAGATTGCTACCAAGTTGGAGATGAAGGACTTGGGTATAATGCACTACTTTCTTGGTATGGAGGTGTGGCAGAGTGTAGATGGAATCTTCCTTGGACAAGGGAAGTATGCAGTAGAGATCCTGAAGAGGTTCGAGATGATGGACTGAAAGGCCATGGCCACACCTATGGCATTGAACCTGAAGCTTCTGTGTGATGCTTCATCTGATCTGGTTGGTGTCACTGTGTATCGTTAGATGATTGGGTCCTTGATGTACCTGACGAAAACTAGACTAGATATTTGCTTTGCGGTGAACACATTGAGCCAGTTCCTGACAGATCCCAAAGGTGTTCACCTAATTGTTGTAAAGCATATTCTGAGGTACCTGAAGGGTACAATTGACTATGGGCTCAAGTATGATGCGAATCAAAAGTTAAACCTGCAGGGTTATGTTGAATTGGACTGGGCAGGCAATGCTGCATATAGGAAGAGCACAGATGGGTGTTGCTTTAGTATGGGATCAGGTGTCATCTCTTGGTTTAGCAAGAAGCAATCATGCGTAGCACTGAGTACAGTCAAGGCAGAGTATGTTTCAACATGTTCAGCTAGTTGTGAGGCAGTATGGCTCCAGAAGCTACTGTCTGAGCTATTTGATCTCCCACTGGAGGCTACTGGTATCTTTTGTGACAACTAGAGTTGTGTGAAGCTATTTGAGAACCCGATGTTCCACGATAGGTCAAAGCACATTCAGATCAAATATCATTATATCAGGGATATGGTGCAGAGAGGAGCAGTGAAGCTCCTGTATGTTGCGATGGATGAGTAGATTATAGATGTGTTGACGAAACCACTAGCTAGAGTGAAGTTTGAGTACTTCAGAGAGAGGCTTGGTGTTCTTCAGATTGATGACACTTCAAGGAAGAAGTGATGGGAACATTTGTAGGAGCCATTCCAAGCATGGTGAGAGGAGGATCCTTCCCATGGCTATGGATGTAAGTGCTGGATGATGAGCATCAGGATGATGCTCCAGCTACTGCTCTGTATATGCATCATGTTGGATGCTTGATATATTTGTATATGCATCATGTTGGATGCTTGTTATGATCAGTTGGATCATGTATATGTATATGCATAATGTTGGATGTTGGTTATGATCAGTTGGATCATGTATATGTATATGCATCATGTTGGATGCTTATTATGATCAGTTAGATCATGTATATGTATATGCATCATGTTGGATGCTTGGACCATGTATCTGTATATGTATCAGGTGGATACATTGTATGATCAGGTAGATCATGTATGTTGATATATATTAGGTGGATACATTGTATGATAAGGTGGATCATGTATCTGTGTATGTATCAGCTGGATACATTGTATGATCAGGTGGATCATGTATGATGATATGTATAAGGTAGATAATTGGTATGCATCAGGTGGATGCATTATATGATCAGGATGATCATGGATGACGAGCTTCAAGATGTTGCTCCAAATGACATGCATCAGGCTGATGCAGTGATGATGATTAGGATGATCATGTGTACATCAGGATGATGTGTGGTGAGTATCAGGTTGATACTCTGTGGCCATGGAACAGGTTGTGCAGATAAGCATATAATCCAGCCCTGGGAGGTTTGCAAATAGTCTTTCGAGGTTTTTCCTATGGCATGGAATGTGGCCCTGGGATATCTGGCAAATGCTCTTTCGAGGTTTTGCTTTGGGAGGACATATAATCCGTCCATGGGAGATTTGCAGATGGTCTTTTGAGGTCTTTCCTATGGCATGTAATCTAGTCCTGGGATATCTGGCAGATGCTCTTTCAAGGTTTTGTCCTATGGCATATAATCTGGCCCTGGAAGATCCAATAGGTTGAGTTGTGTGCTCGTAATCAGTCATGGAATGCTCTTTCGAGGTTTTGCCATGACCACATGTAATCCATCCTAGAGATCCGGATAGGTTGTGCTAGTCACATAAAAGGCCTCGGATGCTCTTTAGAGTTCTTGTTAAGTGAAGACACTCTTTAAAGGTCTTGTGGTGGGAGTCACATATAATATAGCCCTGGGAGATCCGACAGGTAGAGACGTGTGCTCGTAACATCCTGGATTCTCTTGCAAGGTTTTGTGATGCACGTAATAAGTCCTGAGGATTTCACAGTATGGCCAGTGATGATGAAGACCTGCAGGTGGTGGGCCTACATCTAGTATGAAAAAGGACTGGCTCTGTAGAACTTCCTATGACGAGTAGATTCAGATATTGATTGAGATAGCGGCAGCAGTAATGACAACGATGCTTCAATGATGATGATCCAGAGAAGAAGACTTGTTCTAGTAGATCTGCGTCGAGAAATACCTTCCTAGTTAAGAGGGAGTGTTGATGTAATTGTAACTTCGGAATGTATTTCACCCATGTATATTGTATTCCTATAGAGATGTTATTATTCCTCTATACGGAAGTGTCGTCATTTATATTGTAAGTGTCGTAACTTATACTCGATGGGTTATTAGACCACCTTGATGGGGTCAGTCCTGTATGAGTCATGTGGGTAAAAGGGTTATTAGACCACCCTATTGGGGGTTGGCCCTGTCAGCATTATTTTATGTGGTTAAGTTGAGGCCGACCTAGTAAAGGTTATTAGGCAAGTCAAGTCAAGTATAAATAGAGTGCGGGAGGCACTCTATTTAATCATTCTCTCTTTCTCACTCATACTCTCATTGGAGAGTGGCGCACTTGTGGAGGAGGAGAAGCTACTACTAGGAGGACTATCTCTTATGCTTGGGTTGTATCATTGCTCTATCTATCTCTGAGGAGGTTGTGGGGTTTTTCACCTTCTTGGTTTTCCACGATGAAACTCTGTGTCTCTTGTGTGCTTGCATTATTGTGTCCATGATTGATATGCTCTAGATATGTTGTACATGTTATTCTATCAGTTAAGATCCTAGATCAGATTGAAATTTCTGAAAAACTAACAGGATGGAACCTTTTGGATATGCATTGGTTATTCAATGTTAAATAAGGTGACAATTAATTAAGAACAAGTACCTTCTACCCAAATTGATGATCCTCTTTATTAACATAGATGGGAAATTTTTTTTTCAAAGTTGGAGTCAAGTTCTGGGTATATATCATCATATGAGAGCAAAGACTCACAGTCTGCATTATTTAAGATGTGCCACAACCTATCACCTCACTGTAGACACATGCCGCCTTGTTGTAGAAACATGTTAGTGCATACCAGTACCGACTCAATTAACTGCAAGAAGAAATATGAGCTCTCCACCATCGTCATCGGTGCCTATTATTGGTGACAGTCAAGGAATAACTTTAGGTTAAACATGCTCGATAATGGCATGGTTCCGAACTTTACATGTATTGTTCCTGAGGAGTTGTTGTTAACACGAAGCTTTGGACCCAGTCTAATAAAATACGAAGAGATAGAATTTTAAAGTTAACCAAAATTTAAATACATTGGTCAGGGTCGATGCTATATTCAACTTCATCAGTTTCATTTCACTAGTTGCCATGTGTGCCTTAAAACAGTGAGTGGAGGTGTCTTTCACCAAAATCCCGATTCCGCTTTGATCCTTATTTGTTGCACCATCGAAGAATCCCATGGGTGAATTACCAAATAAAATTGGTCGATTTATCAAAAAATTTACTTTGTTCGCACTTGGATCTATGACGAATTTTGCTGATGCTTTAATAATCCTTCTCCCAACCTCCTCTAGGTTATGTCTGTAGCCTTAAAAAATAATGGCATTTATTAAAATCCATAAGCCCCATGTGACAATAAAGGGAATTGATTTTACCTTGGGTTTTGTTAAAAACCAGAGCTTTAAATTTTCTTAAAGGGTCTGTAGATGCCAATTTTTTTTTACTTGAAGAATGTTACAAATCAAAGTCCAAAGCTCCTGAGTAATGCTACAATTAATCTATTGCAATATGTTGTATGGTCTCCTGACTGCTCAAACATAATGGATAGGTTGAAGGTCCAATTCCACCCCTTTCTCTGTAAATATCCCCTGTTAAGACTTTATTTTGTAAGCATAAACACATAAATAGAATTGATTTTGGAGGAGATTTGATTTTCCATATGACTGTATACCACCACTTCAAATCATCATTCTCATAAAGTTATATAAATGCATTATAGGCCTCTTTTACTGTCTGCACAGTCCCTTCTATTTTGTTCCAAGTCCATGCCAGCCTATCTGGTTCTATAGAAAGAGTGATCCCATTTTGGTAAATTCCCTGTATGTAGTATGTGTTCCATTCACTGGCTAGAGTTCCTATGAGTCCAAGATCTTATGCAGAGAGAGAAATACTAGAACCTATCAAGTTGGAGATATTTGTCTTATGTATATATGCAAGATAATAAAGGATCCGACTGTGTAGGTGTGGTAGCAGTTCTTGTAATAGTATAAAGCTAGATTCTCCACCCAGAAAAGGATCCAAGCCTAAAAGAACTCTCGTACCTATACCAACCTTCCAAGCAATCCACTACTTAACCACAAGTAGTGTAGTCAGTATATTTTTCCAGATAATGGAGGCTATTGGGAAATCAAAGTGTTTCTTCGACCTCAACCATGATACAACATCAACTCCTTTCAAATATTCCTTCTGATCATAGTGACACTCCAAATACCATCATGAAAACCTACGCTCCACAGTGATTTGGTAGCTAGCTAGGGCCTTGTTAAAGAGATTGAGATCTCTTATTCCCCAACCTCCCTTATTTTTTGGCTTTGATATCAGACTCCATCTTTCCAAATTGTAACCCCCCTAAAAGTCCAACTGGTTGTCGCAACACAGTTCCATGCATGTCGGACAAACTTTTAGAAAAAAATATTTAGCTCTAACATGATCCAGCATAGTCTCTTGAAGAAACACAACATCAGGTTTAACTATAGACAAAAGCTCCTTGACGGCTAGCATCTTGGACTAGGAACCTACAATCCCCCTAATGTTAAGAGAGATTAAGACTAGGATTAAGGAACCGACATATCAGGGTTCAATGCTCTAAGTTTCCCAGGAAGGAGAAGGAAAAAAAATAGGGTAATTTGAAGAAACCATTATGGGGTATGTTGTCAACCCTCCCTGATCAACAACCCCCATGTCTTTTTTTGTGTTAGTCGATTTGTTTTTAGGCTTCTTCCTGATGGTGACATTTGCAATATCCACAAGGCCAGCTTCATCTACAAAGGAGACGTTATAGGTCTGAAGAGGCGCTTTATTAATAAGAACTTCTTTGTATGAGGGTTCCGAGGGTTTGGTAAAAAAAATTGTATCCAATGGAGGGAAAGAAGCCAAGGTGCATTCACTGTGTAAATGAGGGGTAGTGTGAGGTCCCTGAGGAGAGGTCTCAGTCAAAATAGGGATTTTGGGATTTGTAACAACCAACAGTTCTGTCGATGAGGGGAAAATCAAAGGAGGGTTTTATCAGATGATAGGGTTCAAATGAGAAGTAAAGGGATGGGAATTGTTAAAATTTCCCAACAACCCTCAAAAATATCGACCAGCCACTCCTCATTACTACTTAGAAAAATAATGTCTTATTCAGTTAAAGAAGTACTAAAGAAATATGGAAATAAAATCTTTAACTTACTAATGAAAGATTAAGTATAGGGGAATTGACTCGACACCTCCATCTGAGCATTCTGAGTCCTCCCATTTAAGTCTTATTCTCCCGCTTCTGAAACTAACTCCAGCGACTGAGCCTCTCCAACCACTTGTTGGCCCGGTTTTGCAACCAGTCTTAGTGCTATGGGCACCTGCTAACTAGTAGCAGCAGTTTCAATAGAAGTAAAAACAATAAACTAAATAAACAATACTATTCATGGATCTAAGCAAGAATCTAAGCAAATAATTTAAACATTTCAAAATCAAGAACAAGAAACATAAGAAATAATTTTTTGTATTGAAAAATGGGGGGGCAAGCAAGTGCTTGCGATATTACCTTCAATGGTGAAGGTTGATGTTGAGCAACTCCCAAGATGAGTAGCTCCAAACTCCAAGAGGTCTCCTTCTCCAAGGTTGCTTCAATGGCTAAAAGTGCTCAGGGGAGATTTCAGCAGCATAAGGATGAGATAATGGATGGATATGAAATGAGGATCCCCTACCACCTTTTTATAGGTTTTGGTGGTGAGGAATACCATTTGTGGTTTTGTGGAAACCAAATGGTATTGACCAACATGGTTTAGGTACTTTTCCCTCCTTTTTCCTTTTTTGAATAAAAATAATATTTTAATTCCCTTTTTAATATTTTTGGGAATTTGGACCCTTTTTTAGGGTTTTTTATGATTTTCTTGGAAAAATAATCTTTTTTAATGGAAAAAGGGGTGTACTAAGGTCTTTTGGTGACCTTTTGTTGGTTTCAGAGGCTCAGATGGTGGAAAAGTGGAAAAATGGGTCATGTGAGTAAGGGAATGAGCTAGTGAGCACATTTTAGGTGTTAACAGATTGCCCCCTGATGTGTGAGGGCAGGAGCTCATCGTATGGCCGATAGACATCATAGTTCTTTTGTCCTTTTTTCTGGGGTTTAGGGGAGAGAAGAGACCGGTTGGAGACTGGAGCCACGGCCCTTGGAAGCTGCAAAAACAAAAAATATTACATGGCCTCAATATGAATGAGGTATAATCTCTGATAAAGGACGAGGCGGGCATTCCCATGCTCGTATCAAGACATATACAAAACAATTAGTCCCAAGAAGGGGGATCTAATACGTAAAGAAATATACTGGTACATCATAATGGTCCAGAGGGGACATTATTGTGGGATATACTCATGATCATAGCTGATCTCAATAACTGATACACTGGAATAACTGAGGAACTGCTGAAACTGAAGGTGTCCAACATCTGTAGGGACTCAAAGACTATGAGTCATCTCTGAGAAGTATTTGTATCTGTATACTCGAGGGAGTATAAAACTGGGGTACATCTGAATACTGTCGCCATACGCAACCCGGATATGTATAGAAAAAATGTAACTGGTTGTATCCATAGGTAGACTCTCAAATGTGGAGGAGTCAGGTGGTATCCGGGGTCTTCGACTAATAACTGAACGGACCAATACCCTGTGCGAATCTCAACGATGCGATCAAGGTGTTGAAGTCGAGCATGTGAGAAACAACCATTCGGAGAGGCACTGAGGATTCCTGTCGAAATGATTCGTAGGCACTCATCATAAATGGTAATGAGTCCAAGACACAGGGACCTCTAGGTCTATCCTCTGGAATCAATGTGGTTGTCGTCGACAGAGGGGGACCAGCAACTAACAAGGCAATGATGTTTCCTTGATAGGAGCACGAGGTGTAGAACTGAAGTGATGTAATACTGCTGGTAGGACTGACATACTTGTGGGGATGGGAAATAATTGGGTCAAAAATGGGTAGACTCAAACTTCCTTTGTTCAGAGCATGATGACATGGTTAACCTGGCAGCGTAGGGAACTGACTTGTAGGTGTGGGGATCATCTTTTAGGGACTGAAGGGTATGTACTGACTCTGGGGGGGGTGTAGCTGATGGTAGCTGTCGAGGGAGTTTGAGGGTGACATACTGCAGAATACTCTGAACAAAGGCGACCAAAATGGGGAAGCTGCTATGTGAGTAGACATGATCTGTCGTGGCGCCAAGAGGCACCATTGATTCCTTCTTCGTGGTTTTAATGAGCTCCAAGAAGGGATAAAAGTGTGCTCTGAAATGGTACGGTCCTGTGGATTTTGTGAGCCCAGGACGGCTCATGCTCATGGTTGCTTTCATGTTTAGAGAGTCTGAAAATGGTAAGTGGACTCTGTTGGTGTTTCTTTTTCGTAAGTTTAGTCTCCAAGGCCCGAAAAAGGATAAAATGATGCGGATGGAGAACTCTTCTAGCAGATGTGACTAGAGTATACCTTTTTCATAATTAGTCTACAAGGTCCGGAAAAGGGGTAAACTTATACCAGGTAGACGCCCTTTCAGATACGTTTAGCGAGCATGAAAGGAAGCAAGATTGCTCGGCGATCTTTTCATTGTTTTAGGAGTCAGAAAAGAGCTTAACAGAAACTCCCTAAGTGCCTTTTTCGTAAAAGGAGTTGCTCGGCCCGAAAAAGGGATAAACTTATACCGAACAAAAAATGGACTGATGAGGGCGAAAAAAGGTCTCAAGCATCGTCATCAGTGTGGAAAACTGGATCCGGTGACATAAGGATTGTCGGAAACGGAGAACGGCCACGACCGTGGTATGACTAAGTAAAATGTAGTGTCGTAGTTTTTGTACGGAAAAGACTACAGCTAGGGCTAATCTTTCCTCGTATGGGTAACGTAGAGGTGGGCCAGACAGGGTCTGGCTGACGTAATAAATCACATGCTCTTTGTGGGAGGCATCTTCTTGGACCAAAACTCCGGACACAGCATGTTCATATGCCGAGACATAAAGGGTGAAGTCTTGGGAGAAATCCGGTGGGGATATCAAGGGGGCTTGTGTGAGAGCTTTCTTGAGGGCTTCGAATGCCGTGTCTGCTTGCTCATCCCAAACAAAGGGTATGTGGGTACGAAGTAAGCGTAAGAACCCGTGGACTTTGGTGGCATAATCAGGAACAAAGCGTCTAAGAAAATTGGACCGCCCTTGTAGACTTTGGAGCTGCCGAAGCGTGCGAGGAGGGGGAAGTTCTAAGATGGATTTGACTTTCAGGGGATCAACAGTGATTCCGTCTTGGGAAACAATGAAACCCAAAAACCGGCCCGCCGGGACGCAAAAGACACACTTGTGTGGGTTCAAGCGGATTTTATACTTGCGACAACGCAGGAAAACTTGCCGGAGGTCGTTAAGGTGGTCTGATCGTTTTCGGGAACGAGCTGTGAGGTCGTCAAGATAGACTCGCAGGATATGAACCAAGTCGTGAAAACAGTAGGTCATGGCTCGCTGGAAAGTGGCACCAGCATTTTTAAGGCCAAATGGCATGACGCGATAGGCAAAGGTGCCCCATGGGGTGGTAAAGGCCGTCTTGTACTGATCCTCCTTGCGGATGTGAATCTGGTTATATCCGGAAAACCCGTCCATGAAGGATAGGACTTCATGGCCCGCACACTCGTCAATGAGTTGGTCAATGAATGGTGTAGGGAAATTGTCTTTTGGACAAGCGTGGTTTAAATCGCGGAAGTCAGTGCATACTCTAAGGGTGCCCTACTTTTTGTTGACTGGAACGGGGTTCGACACCCAGGTGGTGTACGGAATGGGGTAGATGAACCCTGCTTTGCGAAGTTTCTCGACCTCAGCCTTAACAGCGGGGAGCTTGGAAGGGTGAATGGGTCGCTGTTTTTTACGAACAGGGGGTACTTCCGGCCATGTATCGATGTGGTGTTCAATAATGGCGGGGTCGAGACCAGGCATCTCGGTATAGGACCAGGCAAAGACATCATGGAACTCTTGAAAGAGTTTTTTGTATGCCTGAGTTTCTGCTTGAGTGCAAGATGCACCCAGTGAGATGAGCTCAGGTTTCCCTGGTGTTGTGGAAATGTCTATCTGTATAGTGGGGGAAATGTTTGACATGTTCCCTTCTTCAAATGCATCCGGTGCTGGGATGGGGTCCTTTAACCAATCGACTTTGGTGGGTATGAAGTCTTTCGACTCGATCGATAGCTGGTTGGATGCGGTGGAGGTAGATGCTTCCGGGAGGAAGTACGAGCGATGATGCATATCATCCCAAGGGTAGTCGGGTGCAGTGAGTGTCTCCAAAATTTGCTCATCAGTATTGAAGTAGTCAGACCATAAATCAAGGGGTTCTGGTTTGAAAGTTGTCGAAATCATATATATCGTATTGACTTCTTCCGGCGAGGATGATGGTGGGGGGTGGATCTCCTCGATGAGGGGAGGAGATATCTCTAAGTCGGCATTGTTTAACTCGTACAATGCTGCTCTATAGTCAGGTAGATCAGGGTAGTGGTGAGAGTAGTGGCCGTAAACACTGCATATAGCACAAGGATGGTTAGTGCGCAGTGATTTGTCGCGAGGCTGTAGAGGTGGCTCTAATCTGACTACTGGGATGCCGATGTCATCGTCCAACATATTCATATGCTCTTGGAGTGCCGGTAAGTGTGGGCATTGATGAGTTGGATGGCCAATTTCATCGCATAATGAACATTTGGGGGGAGCTCGAAACACCGGTGGGGGTTTAACTGCCTTAGGAGGTGGTATAGCAGTGTATGGTTGTGGACCTCTGCCCCCAGTGGGCTTAGCAAGAAGAGGGGGATCTTTTGACGTCGAAGCAATCGTGAGACCAGGAGGAGGTTTCATTGACGACGAAGGGATAGCGACACCAGGAGGAGGCTGATTTGTGGTAACAATAGGTTGTACCGGTTGGAGGATGACGTCTGGTGTCGGTGCTCGAACGGGAGGCAGAAGATACCACACGGGTAATCCCAATGTTAGCCCGGGTAGGCTAAGGGTAGCCATAACCAGGGCGCTTACTACACCCGAAGGAGGAAATAGGAAGGGGATGGTGTGGATGGGTGTAACACCAATGTGACTGGGGATCAATGGTGGTTGACCACCGGACGTTTGCGTATTCTGCGAAAGAGTACAGAGGTTTGCGACTTGGGTCTCCGGTGACGGTGGTGGAATGGCCTGGAATGTAGAGGTCATTGGTGTATCCGAATAAAGTCCGGGTGCCACAGAAGACACAAAGGGGGTAACTGCACTAGAAGCGGGTTGTTCAATCATGGGAAGAACATTCTCGGGTGTTGCAGGGGCGTTGGGATCATAGTAGGTGAGTTGGTCAATTTTGACCACGCGTCCCTCGTGGGGGAACATCATGGTGCGGAAGACGGAGGAGGCGACCGCTTTCATGGCGTACATGTAACTGCGGCCAAGTAAAAGGTTATAGTCGAGCTGGGCGTTTATGACTTCTATGTCGATGAGCACAGTTTTCCCACCTAATTGGACGGGTACCTTGGGTAATAAACCTTGAGGTTGAGCTGACCGGCCGTCGTAGGCCCGCAAGGCAGTGGTGGATTGCTGGAGAGCATAGGATCCCAACTTCTGCCAAACAAAAGTGGACATGACGCATGTGGAGGCACCCTCGTCGATGATACATCGATGGATGACAAGATTCCGAATATAAACGGAAACTTGGACTGCTATGGTAGAAGGCAGTCGTGGTTCAGATTGGTCTAAATCAAAGGTCATCAATTTCGAATCATTTGGGTCAATCGCCCCAATGGCGGAAAGTAAAGTCTTGCGCTGAGTAGGACAGGTTTTTAAGACTTCTAACGCAGACATGGCTGCGGGAGATTGAGCTAGGTCATCTACGATGTTGTAATTGGACGCAGCCCATGCATTGGGGTTGTTGTTGATTCGGCGAAGGGGGAAGCGAGGTGCTTTCGAAGTGCCATCGAGTGGGACCTGAGGTATACACAATGTTTGATCAGTGGGATTAGCATTAGTATCCTTTTCGGCGGGGGGGGCTTCAGAAGTCGGTCCGTATTGATTCCGACGGGTTTGGATATTGACGTCGGCGGTGGACATCATCAATAAGTGGTGGGTGCCTGAATCAAACATGGGTTGGTCAGGAGCTGCGTAAGTAATTTGTTGTGGTTGTACGTTGCCCTGTTGGGGGGCTAACGATTGAGTGTTTACCACTCCTTGTGTTGGAAAAGGGTTTTGGAGGACCAAAGGTTGTTGTGGAGGTGGTGGGGGGTTGGGTGGTGGCTGAGGAGCCGCCTGCCCTTGACGATGGGCGTCATTTGTCCATAGTTGTCGAGCTCGCTCCAGATGTGGGAAAGCGTGGGTGTAGTGACCATAGACACCGCAAATGGAACAAGGATGGTTTGTTCGTAAATTAGCATTTTTGGGTTGCTTAAGTGGCCGATCAGGATTTTGATGAGCAGGCGCCGCGTTATTGTCTTGCGGAGGATGGGGTAGGTTGTGGAGCTTGGTTACGGTTTTGATTGTTTCCACGGTTGCGTCCTCTTCCGCGGTTTGGTTGCCCACCCTGGTTGCGTTGGTTATTTTGGTATTGAGGCTGATGTTGTTGTGCGTACACATGCCCTTGAGCATTAGGGGGATTCTGAGGAGCCGCAAGTGCAGGAGCAGGTTGCGGTGGATAGTATGCAGGTGGAGCTGGAGGTGGTCCAGTTGCCTGCTGGGGTTGTTGGTACCCCTGAGCTGGTGGAGGTGTGAGGTTAGCCGGTGCAACCGGTTGTGGGTAATGCATGGGCTGTTGTTGGAACTGCATGGGGTTTTGTACCGTAGGTTGAGCATAGTATGTAGGGGGTACATATGCTGATGGCGCTTGGCCATAACAATGTTGTGGACAAGAGGGTCCATGAACGTGATGGGTCTGGTTTGTTGGAGCATAAGAAGTTGTCACCCCGGAACTAGATGTAGCCCTAGAAAGGTCTGGGGCGGGCATGGTGCTCACCATACTGAAAGGTTTTGCTTGCGGTGTAATTTGGCCAATAATGCCATCAGCGGCATGTGATGCCCCCGGTGTGTCACCGCGTGCAGAGTCACCTCGTGGGGCGTCAGGTATGATCGTGTATAGGTAGCCTGACTGGGCATAGATAAGATCAAACTGTTGGGCCTTAAGGATGGCCTCCTCCTCAGACTGGGGTCTTTCAAATGCTACATCCTTCGCAATGAGAGGAAGGAGGGATTTAAGGAACCAGTCTAAAAAGATTCGGTCGTCTAATTTGATCTTGCATAGGCTTCGGCGCCGACGCCAATCATGAATATGGTCAGTGATATGCGTGGCCGTGTTCTGTCTACAAGACAGTAGGATCTCGACGCCCGCATCGTAGCGGACAGGTAGCTGGAAGAATTGTAGAAAGGTCGAGGCAAGGGAGGTAAATTTGGAATGCGTCCCATGGGGTTGCTCGATATACCATTTGGCTGCAGAGCCAGTGAAGGTGCGTTGTAAAAGCCGTAGGCGGATTGAGTCATCCACTATGGAGTTTGAGGAACACCATAAATGGAAGGACATGATGTGATTTTGGGGGTCTTCTCCAGCCTTACCCTCGAACTTGGGGATGTCAGAGGGAAGCTTAGTGGGCATATGGGGCCAAGCAGGATCATGTCTGATGGGGTCATTTGTGAGCCTAGCTAAATCTGGCAGGTTGAGACTTGCCATGTATGGTAGACTAGCGGATGTGGTGACCGGAACCGGGACTTTCCTAGCCATTGTGGTATGGTGTAGGGGTCCAGTAGCGCCTATAGGTATGCTAGGTATGGAGGGTATGTGCCCTCCAAAAGGTGTGGCCTGATATGGGTTAGCACTCCCAAGTGCAACTTGGGTTACACTTGGGTTAGGAATCGCACTAGGTATTCCTGGTATAGCACTACCAAGTGCAACATGAGTTACACTTGGGTTAGGAATCGCACTAGGGATTCCTGGGATAGCACTCCCAAGTGAAACAGGAGTTACACTTGGGTTAGGAATCGCACTAGGGATTCCTGGGATAGGGTTTGTGGAAACCGAAGGGGGTATGACCCCCATGTTGGGCATGCCCATGACAGGTGGTGGTCCTGTGCTAGGAATTCCTGAATGTGGAGTGTTACCCATATTGGGCATACCCAAGGGGGTGGTTGTTGCCGTGGATGGTACTACCGCAGAAGGGTCTGCGGATGTCTGACCTATGGTTAATGTAAATAGTGGATCAACTGCTATTCCAGACATACTTGTGGTTGGTGGTAACTCGGTGGGGTTTTCGGATTCTACCTCCAAATCAAAGGTGAAGTGGGGTATGTCAGAATCGGATGACCATCTAATTGATTGACGATGTGTCGAATCAAGGGATAATGCTCTGCGTCCGTGAAGTGGAGAGCCAAGTGGGCTAAACTCTGAGAGTTCGCCCTGTAGACGACGAGAACGTCTAGAATTCTCAATGGTGAGAATATGTTTTGTAAAAAGTTGTTTTAAGTATCAGGTGGTGATATATATGTAAAAGACTCAAAACCCTAATGCAACCAAGGGTGCAAGAAGGGGAGTGAAAAAAAGAAGGTTCACAGGCCAAAAAATCAATCCTCAAAAAATGCACTTATTCTAGCAGCTGTGCTACAATAAGTGGAGGAATGCAACAACTGGTCAAAATACCAACATGCAAGCGGCTCCTAGAAAAAATAGGTGTAACTAGACTCAATAGGTGGTAAAGATCATGCAAACACCTAATCTAAAAGTATTGTGACTCAAACAGACGATATCCTCTGCAAGGTGATGAAATCCAAGTCAGACAATATGAATGTTGAGACAACGGCTAGATATCCCCCTACCGGGAGGGACACCGGGTAATCAATCCTAAAAGACAGGCTACTAGGATACTCCGTTCATGACGCGTCGAGAAAAGGTAAATCTGCCGTTTGGTCCTTTGATCGCAATATCCCAATACAGGGATATCCCGAGAACTGCGAATGGTAGCCCTTCGGTTACTGAATGGGTTTCGGTATCCCACTCAGGCTTCCAGAACCATCCTCGCGACTTCAACCCTCCTAGGGGAGAGGCCTTCCCACAAACCGGTTGTGACCGCGCCAAAAAGTACTAAGAGATTTTAGCTCCCTAATTGGACAACTTCTATGTCTCAGATGTATGAACTGAGGGGTGTTATTGGAACACCTATCCCCCCAATACTACCTAGCTACAAGAATTCTTTTAGTGTTCCCCAAGTGGGGTTAAAAGTGTGTTCGAATTAAGGTACGTTTTAAGGCTTAGTTCAATTAAGTGATCGTGTGAGTGCACGTGAGGTGTTGTAAACTGAACTTGAAAAATTAAATGCTTTAAGGGAAATTTTCAAAAAATAAAGGATTTTTCGAAAATAAAAAGCAAATATTTAAGACTTTTTTCACTAAAAGGAATTAATATGCTTTTCAAAAAATAACTCAAAAAATAAAGGATTTCTTGGAGCAAATAATAAACTCCTTTTTAAAAGAAATAAATGGATTTCTTCGTTTCAAGAAAAGTTGCTAAGGGCAAGATTCTAAAAAAGTAAACAAGAAAAAATTTGAATCTAGATGAAAATGCAAAATGAGTCTTTCTTTCACTTTCTTGAAAATTTTGAAAAAGATTTCTAGATATGCACTTTTAAATAGTAAAAAAAAAATTTTAACGTTGTAAAATATGCAAAATGCAATACTGTAAAAAATGTGCTATGGGCAGAAAGTACAGTAAAAAATATTTTTCAAAATCGGGATGGCCGAATGAAAAAATTCAGCCGCGCGGGTTTTGGACGAACAGCCGCGATGGGCCGCGCGGGTTTTGGACGAACAGTCGCGATGGACCGCGCGGGTTTTGGCCGCACAGTCGCGATGGACCGCGTGGGTTTTAGCTGCACAGTCGCGATGGACCGCACGGGTTTTGGCCGCACAGTCGCGATGAGCAGCGCGGAAAAACACAGAAAAGTCGCGATGGACCGCGCGACTGTCTGGAAAAAGGCCGCGATGGACCGCGCGGGAAAACGCAGAAAAGTCGCGATGGACCACGCGACTGTCTGGCAAAAAGCCGCGAGGCGGAAGCCGTGCACGGAAACCGAGAAATGAACCCGAAAATTGAAAATTTTTGGCTGTTTGTGGGGCCAAATCTCAGAACAGCAATGGATCTGCTATCTAAGATGGCAGATCTATGGATCTAAAGGTTAAAAACTCATAAAAACTAATATTTAAGGGAAAAACTAGAGATCTAAAGTTCAAACCAAAGCGGAGTCGCCAAAAACTATTGGCCCGGTTTTGCAACCAGGCTTAGTGCTATGGGCACCTGCTAACTAGTAGCAGCAGTTTCAATAGAAATAAAAACAATAAACTAAATAAACAATACTATTCATGGATCTAAGCAAGAATCTAAGCAAATAATTTAAACATTTCAAAATCAAGAACAAGAAACATAAGAAATAATTTTTTGTATTGAAAAATGGGGGGGCAAGCAAGTGCTTGCGATATTACCTTCAATGGTGAAGGTTGATGTTGAGCAACTCCCAAGATGAGTAGCTCCAAACTCCAAGAGGTCTCCTTCTCCAAGGTTGCTTCAATGGCTAAAAGTGCTCAGGGGAGATTTCAGCAGCATAAGGATGAGATAATGGATGGATATGAAATGAGGAGCCCCTACCACCTTTTTATAGGTTTTGGTGGTGAGGAATACCATTTGTGGTTTTGTGGAAACCAAATGGTATTGACCAACATGGTTTAGGTACTTTTCCCTCCTTTTTCCTTTTTTGAATAAAAATAATATTTTAATTCCCTTTTTAATATTTTTGGGAATTTGGACCCTTTTTGAGGGTTTTTTATGATTTTCTTGGAAAAATAATCTTTTTTAATGGAAAAAGGGGTGTACTAAGGTCTTTTGGTGACCTTTTGTTGGTTTCAGAGGCTCAGATGGTGGAAAAGTGGACAAATGGGTCATGTGAGTAAGGGAATGAGCTAGTGAGCACTTTTTAGGTGTTAACACCACTGAAGGACAATTTTTTTTTATATGTCCAATACTGGATCTTCATACATGACACCAAAAGGGTTCTCTCCAATACAATAGGTTTTGAATGAAGGACCCTTTTTCAGTGACAATCTCAACTTCTTCTGGCAGTCCTAGGTCCATGTCGAACTCCACTAAAAGCCAGGCCATGTGTTTGTTATTCCACCTTAGGTCCCTTTCATCAAAGAAAACAAATATGCCAACAACATCTCCTATCCCTCCCAAAACCGCTAGATATTCCCAGTATTCAATGGGGAGGTTGGGCATTAATAGTATCCATAAGCATCTCTTTTGGAATATCAACACTGTAAAAGGGTTGAAATAATTACTCAGAGACCAATGCTTAACCATAAGCACCCCTCTATCTATAATCCAGTTTTTTCTGCAAATTTTTTCAAATCCTCCACTGACAAGAAGTGGAAATTAATCCAATAGTTGGACAGTAAATTGAACTGCGGCCAGTAGCCCAAAATCTGTTTCCATTCAATGGAAATCCATATTTTCAGTCATATCCTTTGTCACCCGAAGGTAAAAAAATTTACCCACCAATGCCTTCATAGTAATGCTCATCATTATGTCCATCACAACGTCTTTGTCGAGGACAAAAGAGGGTCGCGTTTGTCTTACCTTCACAAACTTATTGATCTTCCTCTTCTCCTGAGCAGCCAAGACAGTATGGTTCCTTGCAGAGAATTCTTTCTGAGATCTCTTAGTTGCATATGAAAAACTAGGATGAGGCTCCACTAGACGCAAGTTTTTTCAGAGCGACGCTCCCTCTAGTTTCCAAAGCCTTCTCTTCTTCCTTCATGCCTAAACCCATGCCTTCTGAAGGGATACTAGGGTTTTTGCTTATCTTTCGGACAACTAACCCCTCTGTTAACACCCAAAATGTGCTCACTAGCTCATTTCCTTATTCACATGACCCATTTGTCCACTTTTCCACCATTTGAGCCTTTAAAGCCACCAAAAAGTCACCAAAAAGTCACCAAAAGACCATAATACACCCCTTTTTCCCCTCAAAATGAATATTTTTCCTCAAAAAGCATAAAAAACCTTCAAAAAGGGTCCAGAATTCCCAAAAATATTAAAAAGGGAGTAAAAATATTCAAAATATTCAAAAAAAAAGGAGGGAAAAGGTACCTAAACCATGTTGGTCAATATCATTGGTTTCCTCAAAACCATAATGGTATTCCCCACCACCAAAAACTATAAAAAGGTGGTAGGGGCTCCTCACTTTCCATCCATCCATCATCCTATCCTCATGCTGTCAAAATCTCTCATGAGTTCTTGACCATTGTAGCAATCTTGGAGAAGAGACCATTGAAGCTTGGAGCTACTCACCTTGGAGCTGCTCAACACCACAACATCCTCACCATTTGAGGTATCATAATACAAAAGTTATTTTTTATTTTATTTCTTGTTCTTGTTCTTCAATCTTTTCAAAGTTTATTGTTACATGCACATGCTAGTTTAGTTTTAGATTCAGATTTATAATTGTTTTTGCTTTCAATATTTGAAATTGCTATCACTTGTTGATAGGTGCCCATTGCACAAAGCTTGGTTGCAAAACCAAGCCAATGGTTTTTGGCGACTTCGCTGGCTTCGAATTCTTAGATCTCAGTATTTTGCTTTAGATCTTAGTTTTTGTTAGTTTTAATCATTTTAATTCATAGATCTGCCATCCTAGACAGCAGATCCATTGCTGTTCTAGATCTTGGCCCTTTCTATTGCCATTAACAGCCTGAAATTTCCATTTTCGGGTTTTATTTTCGACTTTCGCCTTGCGGTTTTTTTCCCGACTGTCACGTGGCTCATCGCGACCTCGCGGCTTTTTTCCGCGCGGCGCGCAATGGCTTCACAACCATTTTACACACTACACATCACGGCTTCGCGACCATTTTCGACGCTGCACATCGCGACTGTGTCACCGAAACCCGCGTTGCACATCGCAGCTTCACGGTCGAAACCTGCGTTGCCCATCGCAACTGTGCGGCCGAAATCCGCGTTGCACATCGCGGCTTCACGGTCGAAACCCGCGTTGCCCATGACAGCTGTTTTCCTGAAACTCGCGATGCAATTTTTTTTAATTCGGCCAATTTTTCGAAAATTATTTTTTGCTGTATTTTCTGCCCATTTAGCATATTTTACAGCATTAATTTTTCTGCATTTTTACAGCCACATTAAATCTTTTATTATTTAGAATGCTCCATTAAAAGTCTTTTTAAAATTTTTCAGTAATTGAAAGAGAGATTTTTCTGCATTTTATTTAGATCAAGGTTTTACTGTTTATTTGCTCAATACTTTGCCTAAACAACTTTTAAGAGATCCATTTATTTCTTGAAATATTTATGTTATTTGCTTTCGTTTAAATTATTTCAAAGATCCATTATTTTTGAATAGTTTTTTCAAGCATTTACATTTCAAAAACGCCTTTCTTTTTTGCAAAACTGGAAGCATCTTTTCTTTCATTTGTAATCAATCGCCCAAGAGAGGCAAATCAATTTCAGTTTAAATACCACACTTGCACGCACTCTACCACATAATTTAAACTGAGCCTTAAAATTTACCTTAAACTCAACAAACTTTTAACCCCACTTGAGGAGCACTTAAAAGAATTTTGTAGTTAGGTAGGATTGAGGGGATAGGTGTTCCAATAACACCCCTCAATTATTACATTTGAGACATAGTGGTTGTCCTCTACGGTACCAAAATCCCTTATAATTTTGACACGGTTATCAACCAATTTATCGGGAAGGTCTCTCCCTTAGGAGGGTTGAAGTAGCCAGACTGGTTCCGGAAGTCTAAGTGGAATACCGCAATCCATTCAGTAACCGAAGGATACCTTTCGAAGTTCTTGGTGTACACCCTCTTGGTGTACAGCGGAGATAGAACCAAACTGCAGATTCACCCAACTGAATGTGTCATGAACGGGGTATCCTAGTTGCCACTCTTTAGGATTGTCTACCTGGTATCCCTCCCGGTAGGGGGATATCTAGCCGTTGATTCAACACTCTATATTGTCTGACTTGGATTTCATCACCTTGTAGAGGATATCGTTTGTTGACTCACAATACTTCTAGTTAGGTGTTTGCATGATACATTACCCACCTTTGGTCTAGTAACACCTCTTTTTTCTAGAAACTGTTTGACTTTTGGTATTCTGACCAATTTTGTTGCATCCCTCCACTTATTATCACACAGCTACTATAATAAGTGCTTTTTGAGGTTGATTGTTGGCCTGAGAGCCTTTATTTTTTCACTCCCCTCTTGCACTCATTGTTGCATAAGGGTTTCAAGTTTTTTTTTTTTTTTACATCACCACCTTACACTGAAATTTTAAAAAAATATATATATTTCTCACCATTGAGAATTTAACACGATCTCGTCGTCTTCAGGGTGAACCCCCTCAGTTCAGTATACTTGGCTCTCCACGTCACTGACGTAGAGCCTTATCCCTTGACTCTATACGTCATCGGCCAAACACATAGTCATCCGATTCTGACATGCCTCACTTCACATCTCATTCTGAGGCTGAATCTGAAAACCCTACTGAAATATCACCAACCAACCTCATGGCTGGACCACAATACGACCCACTTTTTACCAGTACTATTGGAGATACATCCACAAACCCTTCTACTACTGTGCCATCCATGGTAATAACAACCCCTCTAGGCATGCCTAATATGGGGGACACTCCACCTTTAGGTATGCCCAACACAAGACTACCTCCTATTATGGGTATGCCAAACATAGGAATCACACCACCTGTCATTACCACAACCCAGATCCCAAGAATTCCTGGCACTATTCCTAACCCCTCTGCAACCCATGTTGCACTTGGGAGCGCTGGCCTTTCCCACACCACATCGGTTGGAGCACACATACCTTCCATACCTAGCATACCCTTAAGGGCCACTGGACCACTAAATAATGCTACCATTAACAGTTATGTCCCAGCCACTACATCACACCCCTCAGCCAGTCTACCATTTCTGGCAAGTTTGAATTTTCCAGACTTGGAAAGACTAACTAATGATCCTATTAGACATGACCCCACTTGGACCCCCATGCCCACAAAGCTTCCCTCGGACATCCCGAAGTTTGAAGGAAAACCTGGGGAAGCTCCCCAAAACCACATAATGTAATTTCACCTATGCTGTTCATCTAAATCCATAGTGGATGACTCCATTAGTCTAAGATAGTTGCAATGAATGTTCACTGGCTCTGCAGCCAAGTGGTACATTGAACAACCACATGGGACCCACCATACATTTACGTCCCTCGCCTCCACTTTCCTTCAGTTTTTTCAGCTACCTATACGCTATGATGTAGGAGTTGAAATATTGTTGTCATGTAGACAAAACACAGCTGCCCACATAACCGACCATATCCATGAGTGGCGCAAGCGTCGTAGCCTCTGCAAGATAAAACTGGACGACCGTATATTTTTGGATTGGTTTCTCAAATCACTTCCACCCCTCATATCCAAGGATGTAGCTTCTGAACGACCCCAGTTAGAAGAAGAAGCCATTCTAAAAGCCCAGCAGTTTGATCTGATCTACGCCCAGTGTGGCTACCTGTATACCATTTTACCTGACGCTCCCCGCGGTGATTCCTCCCGGAATGACACGCAGGGGGCATCCCACGCCATCGACGGCATCATTGGACAAGTTGCGTCCCACAACCAACCATTTTCCATTATGCGCAATAATAACGGCCCCGATCTTTTTCGGGCCACATCTCACTCCAGAGCTACAACTTCGTATGCTCCCATGGCCCACCCCCACCACACTCATGGACCCCCATGCCCACCATAATGTTATGGTCATGCACCTTCAGCCTATCCACCTCTGGTTGCACCCCCTACATATTACCATCAGTAGACGACACATGCTCCTATTCACTCACAAGCCCCAACGGCTTATTTCCCACCACAGGTAGTCTTTGTTGCACCACAACCTATAATCGCTCAGACTTATCCTCCAAACAACAACAAAGCTACCCCTGCCAACCAAAACCCTGATCGACCACCGAAATAGGGTAAGAACCCCAATTTACGAACAAACCACCCATGTTCCATATGCGGGGTATACGACCATTATACACACACTTGCCCCCATTTGGGGAGAGCACAACCAGCGCCACCTCCTCAACCACAACCCATGGTGCTGCAGAATCCTTTGCCCATACAAGGAGTGGTGAACACTTATCCGTTGGATCCTCCTCAAGGAACCATAACACCACAATAGCAAATCACGAATGCTGCACATACAAACCAACTGATGGATTCATGTAGTCATCATCTCCTTATGATGTCATCGTCCGACATGAATCTCCAAATGCATCGAAACCAATACGCCCCAACTGCACCTAAAAATCTTCTCCCTATGATTGAACAACCAGTTCAGAATGCACCTACATCGTTGATCTCCACAGTTAGACCTGGATTATACTTGGAATCACCTATGACTTCCACATTCCAATCCATCCCACCCCCTTTGAATATAACCTAGATATCTAATTTGTGCACCCTCTCGCAGAACACACAGGTACCAAACCAACAGCCCCCTTTACTCCCGCAACCACCCTCAGTGCCAACTCATGTAGGAGCCACACCAATTCAAACTATCCCATTCTTATGTCCCCCTTTGGGCGCCATCAGCACACTAGTCATGGCTACACTTAATCTCCCAGGATTAACATTAGGACTACCTGTGTGGTACCTACCTGCCCCAACCTCTCCTCCAACACTGAATGTCATTTTACAACCAGTGCAACCCATCAATACTTCTAACCGTCCACCCCTTGGTGTAGCAAACATCCATAATCGACCACCTCCAATAGTGGCCA
The DNA here is from genome assembly GCA_027924585.1 of Larix kaempferi. Lineage (NCBI taxonomy): Eukaryota > Viridiplantae > Streptophyta > Pinopsida > Pinales > Pinaceae > Larix > Larix kaempferi. Next base: position 164,062 of record BSBM01001060.1, read on the forward strand.
CTGCATCAACATCCAATTATACTCCCCCACCACTTCGAAACACTAGGGGAAGAGGTCCAAAAACCTACACCACTAGACCCACAGCTCGCACCCCCCCAGCGACCCCCAAGTTGGCGAAGAATCCCCCAACAAACCGCATACCCCCCAAGTGCTCTTTGTGCGACGACATAGGCCATGCCACCCATCAATGTCCACAGTTACCAGCACTTCAAGAACACATGAATATGTTGGATGACGACACCAATGTTTCAGTAGTCAAACTAGAACTCCCCCCTCAACCTCGTGATAAATCATTGCGCACAAACAATCCTTGTGCAATATGCCGAATCTACAGCCATTATTCACATCACTGCACCGATATCCCAGATTACAGAACAACACTGTACGAGTTGAATAACATCGACCTAGAGATATCCCCTCTTCTCATTGAGGAAATTCATCCCCCACCATCTTCCTCCTCGGAATAAATTAACACCATTTACACGATTTCCACTGGATACCCCTCTGTCCAGTCGACCCCTTCCATTGATCCCTTTGACACACATGTTCAACCCTTTCAAATCGACGAGGAAACCACATGTCCACAACATGGGGGCAAGCCCAAAACCTTGCCTACTCATCATCATCGTGATTATCGTTGTAGATACTGGGGGCATCCACCCCACTAGGGGAATCCCCCATCATCATATCATCACTTTCATATGCCACCACGTCCCACAGCCTCATGGTACACCCCCCCTCCAGTAGTTGGTCAATGCCCTCTTGATCCCTCTCTAAGACAACATTTGCACCGCATTGACACCTCTGAGTTCGGGGACATAATAGATTACCTCGAACTTGGGATAGGTGGCATGATCAATCATTTTGACCCTACCCCATCACCTCTATCTCAACACCTCAATGATCCCATCGTTCAAACAAACACATATGTGATCCACAATCACAAACCCCATGCACATCATATGGGGGCGGGTCATTAACCCTGCTCACTTTTTCACATTCGTGATCTCAACCATTTTTGAGGTCACGTGTCACTTGTATATTTGAGTTGATTTGATACACATAGTATTTCGCCCCCGCGGGTCATCATTTCTCCCCACCACTACATCCTTGGCTTGGTGGGGTCACCTTCATTTGTAGCCATTTTTTAACCTAGTTATTTCCTTTGACCATTCCGGAGTCCTTATGACCTCTGTTTTTCGCACCATTTTCACCGTAGGATTCATATTTCCATGCCCGTGATGATGCTTGAGACCATTTCTCCCTCTCACAACCACAATTTTTGGGCATTTTTTCAAAATGCCACTTATTGCCTCGGTTTGCATGCCACATCGACCGTCCTCCATTTTTTACGAGTCTCATATCGTCGGATTCAGTTTTAGCGCTCTTGATGATGCTTGAGATCATTTCTTGCTCTCACCTCCATATTTTTTGGGCATTTTTCCCATGCCCCCTTGTCACCTCAGTTTGCGTGCCACATCGACCGTCATCTGTTTTTGACAAGTTTGATATCGTCGGATTCAGTTTTCCATGCTCATGATGATGCTTGAGATCATTTCTCGCTCTCACCCCATAATTTTTGGGCATTTTTTCAAAATGCCACTCCTCACCTCGGTTTGCGTGCCACGTTGGCCGTTGCCCCTTTTCGACAATCTTTATGTCACCAGATTCAACATTCCGCACTCATGATGATGCTTAAGACCTTTTCTCACTCTCATAAATCCCTTTTTGTTTGGTATAGTTTTACCCCTTTTTCGGGTCGAGCAATCCCTTTTACGAAAAAGGCACTTAGGGAGTTTTTGTTAAGCTCTTTTCTGACTCCTAAAACAATGAAAAGATCGTCGAGCAACCTTGCTTCCTTTCATGCTCGCTAAACGTATCTAAAAGGGTGTCTACCTGGTATAAGTTTACCCCTTTTCTGGACCTTGTAGACTAATTACGAAAAAGGAATACTCTAGTCACATCGGCTAGAAGAGTTCTCCATTTGCATCATTTTATGCTTTTTTTGGGCCTTGGAGACTAACTTACGAAAAAGAAAACCAATGGAGTCCACTTACCACTTTCAGACTCTCTAAACATGAAAGCGACCATGAGCAATCACCATCTTGGGCTCGTAAAAACCCACAGGACGGTACTCACAACCACTGCAGAGTCTTCTTATCGTTTTCAGACTCCTTAAAAATGAATGCACCCATGATCACGAACGGTCCTGAGCTCACAAAATCCATAGGACAGTACCATTTCAGAGCACACTTTTATCCCTTCTTAAAGCTCATTAAAACTATGAAGAAGGACCCAATGGTGCTTCTCGGTGCCACAACATATCATGTCTACTCATATGGCAACTTCCCCATTTTGGTCGCCTTTGTTTAGAGTATTCTGCAGTATGTCACCCTAAGAATCCCTCAACAACACCCATCAGCTCGTCCCCCCCTAGAGTTAATACATACCCTTCAATCCTTAAAAGATATGATCCCCGCACCTACAAGTCAGTTCCCTACGTTTCCAGGTCAACCATGTCATCATGCTCTGAACAAAGGAAGTTTGAGTCTACCCACTCTATGACCCCAGTTACTTCCCATCCCCACAAGTATGTCAGTCCTACCATCAGTGCTACCACACTTCAGTTCTACACCTCGTGCTCCTATCAAGGAAACATCATTGCCTTGTTAGTTGCTGGTCTCCCTCTATCGACGACACCCAAATTTATTCCAGAGGATAGACCTAGAGGTCCCTGTGTCTTGGACTCATCACCATTTATGATGAGTACCTACGAATAATTTCGAGAAGAGTCCTCGGTGCCTCTCCAAATGGTTGTTTCTCACATGCTCGACTTCAACACCTTGATCACATCGTTGAGACTCGCATAGGGTATTGGTCCGTTCAGTTATTTGTTGAAGACCCCGGATACCACCTGACTCTTCCACATTTGAGAGTCTACCTATGGAAACAACCAGTTACATTTTTCTATAGATATTCGGGTTGCACATGGTGACAATATTCTGATGTACCCCAGTTTTATACTCCCTCAAGTATACAGTTACATGTACTTCTCAGATATGACTCACAGTCATTGAGTCCCTACATATATTGGACACCTTCAGTTTCAACAGTTCATCAACCCTTCTGAGACCTTATTCAGAACGGTCGTCGCTTTATTCTAGTGTATCAGTTATTAAGATCATTCATGTTATGATCATGAGTACATCCCAAAATAGTGTCCCCTTTGGACCATTATGATGTACCAACATATTTTTTATGTCTTATTTAGGTCCCCCTCCTTGGGACTAATTGTTATGTATATGTCTTGATATGAGCATGGAAATGCCCACCTTGTCCATTATCAGAGATTATTCCTCATTCATATTGAGGCCATGTAATATTTTTTGTTTTTGCAGCTTCCAAGGACCGTTGATCCAGTCTCCAACTGGTCTCTTCTCTTCCCAAAACCCCAGGAAAAATACAAAAGAATTATGATGTCTATCGGCCATACGATGAGCTCCTATCCTCACACATCAGGGGGCAATCTGTTAACACTGAGAAAGTGTTCAATAGCTCATTTCCTTATTCACATGACCCATTTGTCCACTTTTCCACCATTTGAGCCTCTAAAGCCACCAAAAAGTCACCAAAAGACCATAATACACCCCTTTTTCTCCTCAAAAAGCATAAAAAACCCTCAAAAAGGGTCCAGAATTCCCAAAAATATTAAAAAGGGAGTAAAAATATTCAAAATATTCAAAAAAGGAAAAAGGAGGGAAAAGGTACCTAAACCATGTTGGTCAATACCATTGGTTTCCTCAAAACCATAATGGTATTCCCCACCACCAAAAACTATAAAAAGGTGGTAGGGGCTCCTCACTTTCCATCCATCCATCATCCTATCCTCATGCTGTCAAAATCTCTCATGAGTTCTTGACCATTGTAGCAATCTTGGAGAAGAGACCATTGGAGCTTGGAGCTACTCACCTTGGAGCTGCTCAACACCACAACATCCTCACCATTTGAGGTATCATAATAGAAAAGTTATTTTTATTTTATTTCTTGTTCTTGTTCTTCAATCTTTTCAAAGTTTATTGTTACATGCACATGCTAGTTTAGTTTTAGATTCATATTTATAATTGTTTTTGCTTTCAATATTTGAAACTTCTATCACTTGTTGATAGGTTCCCATTGCACAAAGCTTGGTTTCAAAACCAAGCCAACACCCTCGCCACTTGTACTTCCATCTAAAATCTACGCTGACAGGTCATTTTCCTGATGTGGTGGTCCTACTTTAGCAAATCTGTCTAGATCTAAAAGGATTGAGGGCCTACACATTTGGAGTATTCTCTTCTTGTACTCTTCATCCGAAATGAAGATCCCTTCCTGTGGCCAAAGGGCATCCTACACCTTCCATTCCACGTCTAACAAATACTCCATTCTTCCACATATACATAGCTAAATGGAGAAAGTCTTCATGCATTTCTAAAACACCAAAAAATGCCAGAAAAACCCTGAAGGGACCCGAAAAGCTTCTGTAGTACTGGACGCATCCTCCATCGCTCCACTCAGTTCTAATGTGGAATCCTAATTATTTTCTTCAACAATGTATTCAATAATTTATTGAATTTAGTAGTTTTTTTGCCAATCCATATAAATGTATTTTAATATGTGATGTGCCTACTGCAGGCTTCAAATTTGAAGCCTTCAGGGCCCTTCAGAGGCCATTTTACACATCATAGAAGGCCACTTCAAATTTTTCCATGCAAAAAAAAATTAATTTCATGGTAAGCTGCCCTTAAATAATTAAATTAACCACTACTATTTAAAATTGCAAGAGAAGGGTAGCTTCAAATTTCACCCATCAACAGTTTTCAGTGGGAAATTGGGAATGTGGCTACTAGCTAGGTGATTTGGAAGTGGGTCTCATTTACTCTCCAATATCCACGTGCTCGATCATCCATGGATCATGGACCATTGGGCCTCTAATAATATCAATGACCAACTTACGTGGACGGGTTTACACTGAGCAGCCCATGGCTTGAACGCTTCCAGGTTCTCATGTTTGTAGCTAGCGCTTACGTGTTTAACACATTTAATGGCATCAAGAAATTTATTAAACCTGGTTGGTGGCTAATACGTGTTGTTGGAAGCGGGCTTACCAAGTTAACAGTTATCACATACCAATTCATGAATGTTGACTGCGTGATTTAATTGAGTATTCAATGTATAATATATTATGTCAATGTGCCCCTGCCGCGAATTTGGCATTTCAGACAAAATCCACAATCCAGAAACTTCTTTGAGGAGCTCAACTTCAAGCCTGACTAGATTGCTGACATACTAAGAATTTATAGGTATGTACATCATTTTATCCATTCATGATCCCATCAATTATTTAAAAATATGGTCATTTGATTAAAATTCTGTAACTTCAAAGTTCAAACACAATATTATTATTTGAATGAAATTTTGTTACTTTAAATAAGCCTTGAAGGCTTCAAATTTGAAGCCTGGACCCGAGAGTGGGTTTGTCAGAAATCTCCATCAGAGGCTGTTTAGAATGACATTTATCAATTCCCAATTGTAGCAACAACAACAATTGATTATTTCTTCATATGTCCTGTGTATACACATATATATGATTCCATGTGCTCCTTGCCTTTCCCTATTTTCCATTGTCGCTCGATTGAAGCTCTTGAGAATTTAGCTACCCTTTAACTTTCGTGAAATGGAGGGTACAAGGAAGACCATTGTTTTCACTCTGAAACTGAGTGCTTCCCCGTTCAGCTGCCATTGGACACAGTTGCATCACTATGGGAAAGAGGTGTGCGCAATGTGCCCCCCAACATTACAAAAAATCCCGGGGATTTGGGGAAGTTCCCACTCTGCCAACCTCTATGCATCTAGTTAATGAGTCAGATAAAGAATCCATACTTTGTATCTAAAACTATATTAGATGGGCTATTTTTCCCAAATATTGCTTAGTCATCGAATCAACACCTTCCTCTAGTACACGGTTTAAGATTCTTGGTATTTATTAATATGAAGACCATCGATGCTACTACACTTACAATATGCGTTCAACTATATGAACTGGGACAAAAATGTTTTTGTAATCTTTATTTTTAGAATGACAGTGCTACTTTACCTTTTGATTTTGTTGCCCTTATTGGTTGGTCTGGAAAAAAACATGAACTTCAACCATATAACAAGAAATTTGACTCTCTATGCATCTCCTCTCTACTTGGTCTACCCACGTTTTACTTATATTGCTTCACAATCCATCCTCTACTCCATCATACCACAGATTTAGTATGTAGAATTGGATCTAGGGGGGCTATAAAGAAGAAGCATACAAGGTCCATAATTAGCTATTGATCAAAACAAAAGCTGTATGGAGTCAAATAGTTCTCTTTGCTCAATTTGGGAAACTGCTAAGATTGAAAAGGTGGCATAGTGGCCTAGAGACTGAGCTGCTAGATCGGGGAGAAATATGGTTGTGTTATATGACATATAATGTTCAATGTTGCTATATCCACTGCAAAATAAATCCTCTCGACTTTACTATGTCAGTAAACATTGAAATTTTGATGTACTATTACATTTTCAAATGAAAATAATAACTTATTTTTACATGGCAGCATTGAAGGGTTCAATATCTCATAGACCTTCAAAGTGAAATGGGACCCCACCCTTCAAATTTTATCCTTGGACTGCCTAGCCTTGTCCTAAATGTCTAATTAACTTTTTCATCATGGGAATGAAATCAAAATCAAAATGATGTGCCTAGCCTTGTCCTAAATGTCTAATTAATTTCTTTTTCATCATGGGAATGAAATCAAAATCAAAATCATGTTTAGGAATCCCGCTCCATCATTTGGAATAGTGGTTCCCGCCACTCCATTTTGTGATACTTTTTTTAAGAAATTGGTTCAATCCCGCACTATTTTGACAGACTGGTTCTATGAGCTCTTGGTCAACTCAATTTGAACAGACTGATTCTCTGAGCAATTTGGATAGACTGGTTACTGGTTCATGATCTGAACAGACTGGACATACTAGTTCCCAAGCACTTGGTCAGACTGGTTCTATTACAAGCCATTTCAATATAGAGAGGTAGTGAAAATAGATCCCGATTTCTTCTTCTTTTGTTCTCGTTAGATTGCCTCACCTCCAATACGTGAGAGCTAGTGCATCTTCTCGAGTTCTTAGAAAATGAGTTTTATCTATATTTATTGCTTTTTCAGTGAATGCAATAATAGCTCTAGGAATCATCCTATTTATTTCTTAGAAACAGAGTCTTATCTCTATTTATTTCTTTTTGTAGTATCATTTATCGATCACACTCTCTGTATGAGCACCTGGTATCCTTCATCCATCACACTAGACACAACAAAATGCATCGTTCAGATATGGGACTGGCATTACCATAGATGCTAGCATTGCAGTCGGCTCTCAAAGCAAGGTATCCATTTAATTGGCGTGGTAATTGAAGAACCTTGAAAGGGAAAGGTACGTCCTCATATTTTTGTGCAGTCTTTTTTATTCTAATCTAGTTTTAATGATAAATGCCTTCTTGGTATTTTCTTGTGGTGCTGCCTTTCTCTAGTCATGCTTCCCCTTCTTTTACACATGTCATATATTCTATCACTTCTCATAAAAATACTTATCCTTTCTAATGGTCATCCAAAGTATTCGTCCATGAAGCCAACCACCCTAATTCGAATGAACTCTTCAAAGGCCAGAACAACCATCATTTGACATTAACACTTCAACCATATGTAGTCCTTTGTGGATTCCATCCCTAGGTGGGGCAATAAGGCCACTAGGCAAAGGAAACTGATTTATGACACTCTGGTCATTTACCCAACCCAACTATTGTTAGGGTTAACTGTAGCTATGAACCATAATCTTCCGGAAATATTTTTACTAGAAAAGCCATGGCACTCCTTACCATTTCTCTACAAACACTAGGAATATACCCTTTCTTCAATAAATAGTCCCTCAATCATACTTGAAGGCCTTTCATTTCTTTTCTTAATAATCCTTCAAGAACCTTCATCCCTCTTTTTGTTCTATGTGTGTGCAAAAAGGGTCCAATCTGTTGTTTGCCTTCATAATCAACTCAATAGACCAATCTCTTTGCTCTTGAGCATTCATTGAGGAACATTCTATAGGGATTGCATGTAGGTTCCTACCACCCTAGCCTATATGCTCTTTTGCACCCTCCCCCTCTTCTTAGCTTCAATATCCACCCTTCTTTATCTCTCTCTCACTACTTAAAGATTCGAATGAGGATGGTTTAGAATTAATGGGAGAGCATAGTCTGGGAACACACAAATTGAGTCGATGGCTAAGACATGAATGAATGGATGAAAATGTGAATAGATGGCGATGAATGAATGGATGAATGAATCATAACGATCAAATGGAATGGTTAGTCCAAATCTTGCATGGAGAGAGTGCACGAAGATAGAGGTGGTTCAAATTCCCACAAGGTTCAAATTTTTATGCATATGGAGTCTCTTACACTCTTCATGGACTTGTACTCAACCCCCATGCTTTCATAACTATGAAAATTTCATGGTTAATCTACCTCATGGTATATCAAAAGAATACTTATAAAAAAAACATGCCTAGGGATTCACTAGTTGGGCCTTAGCTTTCAACTCTACATTTATATCCCATCATTATATCCAAATATTTACAATGTGACCCAAAACATCAAAACAATCAAAATGGGAATATTACAATTTAAATATTATCTTTAACCATTCTAAACCATAAATTCTCTATCTAGGATAGCAAACATGGGAGAGACAACTTCTAATTATCTATATCATAACTAGTTAGAGCCCTACAATGCTTCCTTCCTCCATGAAACCTAGATCCTTAATATAGCATGTGTTGTATCTATGATGATGAAACAACATAATTCTTCCTAAAAGGGCATTGATGACCACCATGCTGAATAACCTTTGCATCGATTGTTGAAGGCAAAGCCACTACCTTTCCATCCTTTTCTAGATTAGAGGAAACCCTTTATTTGTTACCAACTTTGAAATTATTCTTTAAAAACTTAGTTGTTTATGTTTCTTCTCCTTTTCTTCCACCAACCTTTGTTAGTTCATTATTCTTTCCTAGATTTGTTGTTGAACCTATTAGTACCTTCATCGTTCTCTAAAACCCTTCTCCTCGAGATTTTGATATATTGTGTGGGTTTGGACCATATTTTTTAATCACAATAACTATAGGACAAAACATATAATGCCGAGGGAGAGATTGTTGGATAGGAAACAATAGTAGCAAGTGCACTACACAGTGGTACAATGGATGGTTGTGAACCCTTAAAATCTCAACTTGCTCCATGACTTGGAAGACTATGTCCAAGAACAAGTATCATTTTTTCTTTTTTGGGTTTGCATTGAAATGGGTTGTTGGTGAGAAAGTCCTATTACCAAACCCAAATCACCAAAAATATTTTTTTTTACGTTTTCTTCAATCTCTGTTCAAATATATATGGATCTATGTGGAACATCTGTCTTGATCAATTACAATTTGGTTCTTCAGCAAATTTGGATTTGGTAAGCTTTGTGTTTATAAACTAGTTCAAACCTATATTTATCTCCTAATTAGGGATCACAAATGTCCTTTTGAAGATTGGGGAGGCTTGTGAAAACTTATGAAGTATATTATTTGTTGTAAAATTTCACATGATTGTTATAAAATTTGAATTGAATATTGATTTTTCATGTGGTTGACTACTGATACAAGCTTTTTTTTGTTAATTAGATTGTGTACAAGTGCATACATGGAGGTAAGTGATTGTATGTTCTTTAACTATATCATTATTTTCATGACATTTCCATGCTCATAACATATTATCTTGTACTTTAGTAAGATTCTAATAGGCTACAACCAAGTAATACTCTAATCCATTTGAGAAAACACAGGGAAAACAAATTATGACACGAAATTAAAGAAGTCTGATTATGGAATCTAAAAAAGAATGTTTAAGAAGGATAAAGTGGGGAATACAAGAACATGCACCCCTACAAGTAAAGATTTAGAAAAATATCAGTTTATTTTCTTATGCAATATAATTTTTATTTTTATTGTATGACGATGTTATAAATATGTCTATTAACGTTTCTTTCTATAGTGACTAAGAAGAGGAAGATCCAAACAAGAGGAAGCTCCAAATTTCCTTTGAATGATTGTAATAGTCTCAATAATGAAAGAAATGATGTTGAAGAGATACTTCCTTCTTTTCAAGAAGAGGGGCAACAAGAAGAACAAAGTATGCACATTAATTATTAGATTTTAACTTTGTGATAACTTTAAATTTTTCTATTAATCATTCCTTAACACCTTTACAATTCCTTCTTGTATAGATGATGTTAACTAACAATCATTCCAAGAATATATTAACATAGAAGGGGATGATCCCTCTACACACGCATCAGCTGAGACGATCAAGAAGAAGTGTAGAGGACCAACAAGATGTGCAGACATCAATAATTTGGATGCTCTGCTTGAAATTGAAATTAATGAAAGGAACCAACTAGTTGGTCCAAACTCTATGAAGCTATCATCATTACTAGGTGTACTTGCTAGGGAGATGGTTCCAATCACATATTTTGATTGGCGAAAGGTTCCTATTCCACTAAAGGATGACTTGTGGAACATCATCAATGTGAGTATTAGAACTTTGTATATTTGTTTTCTACATTTGTATTTTTGCATGCTTTCAATGTTTATTTTCAAACAATGGATAACATATAGTAATTCACTTATTATATGTTGCAGTCCAAATTGATAATCCCTCCCATCCTTAAATATTATTGTATGCACTCTATAGGCCATAAGGAAAATAGTCACAGGCATCATTTGGCCAAAATATTTTGTGATTCTCACGAGTCCACTGAGGAGAGATTAAAAAGTGTTCCTCCAATTAGGATAAGTGAGACAATTTGGAGAGAGTTTGTACTATCACGAAGCACCGCTGAATTCCAAGTAAGCAAAAAGTTCAATTTATATAATCAAGTTACATGAAATGTCTATTGGCTTGTAATGTTGACCTATATTATTGTAATTTTTTAATTGATTTGTAGGAGACAAAGAGAAAAAATAAGCAAAACAGAGAAAAGGAGCAAGACTTGCACACTTGTGGACGTCGTGGTTATCAAAGGGTCGAACATGAAATGGTATGTACTTTTGATCCATTATATTTTCTTTATATTGGAATAGTTGGGATTCATTGTAATGCTACAACTTAACCATACTATTTAACTTCTTGTAACTAGAAAAACTCTAGATCCTCCGATGATACATCCACTACCATTACTAGGGCAGACCTATGGAAGAAGTGCCATCAAAAGAAGGATGGCACTCCAATCACACCAGCTGTAGGAGAAACAATAGTAAGTTCGCAACCTTCTATTTTAGATATAGATTAGAATTCCATTTTATGTCATGTTGGAAATTTTTTTAACATGATTTTGTTTAATTGCTTGAAAATGCCAGCAAAAAATTGAAGAAGCACAATCAAAAGTGGCATCTGAACAATTTACATCTAGGGATGATGCCCTTGCTAAGGTATTAGGGCCTGATGCGAGGGGACGATGTCGTGGGGTTGGCCTCGGAGTTACGCCAACTAACTTGTTTGGAAGAAATTCATACAAGGAAGCCCTAGTTGCAAGCCAAGTTACAAACAAAGAAAATGCACAAGAAATATCATGTCTAAAAACAACAATTTCTGAACTCATGAAATGAGTAGAAGCCATGGAGAAAGAAAATGAAATCAACAATGAAAGTGTTAGTATCAAATTATTTACTCTTCTCCCAATGTACATTTTTTGAAATTGATGAATTGATATCTAATATCACATTGTTAATATGAACAGCTTCCTACTGTACAAAATTTCCAATCTGAAATCATGCCTACGGTGGAGGTAAGTTGTCTAAATATTTTTTTGAAGAACATTTTGGTTTCAATTTTTCATTGCAGGTCTTATATTATATTTTATTTCCAGAGTAATTTACGGGAGATAACAATCCCTACGGAGGAAACAGTACAAAAACAATTATCTCCAACACAAACTCCAACATCCCTAGTAAGTTTTGAAAATTATTGTAATTTAGTTCAATTTTGTTCTGTTCTTTCAATATATTAGAAATCATTCTTTATTAGGTGCAGAGCTGTGCATCAAATTATGCTAAGCATTTGGAGCAGAAAACCCTATTGACCACTACATTTCAAACTAACAAAAGGAAGTCCCCAATCTTAGTAAGTTTTCTATTTTTTTATTTTTTGATAACCAATATTTAACATATTTTTTCAGCCTATCTTACTTTGTTTCATTCATTGGCAGGAAGAGGAGAATTCTATTGAGTTGCCAACATCTTCCCAATTAGGTTTGGAAGGAAAGAAGTTCTATATCATTGTGCTAAATTCTCGAGTCAAAGTTGCAAGGGCGACAATACATAAGACTGACCCAAATACAATGACCCATTGTGTCCGTCTTGGGGAGGACTATTATGTTGTCAGTCCTACAGAGATTATAGAACCACAATTGGGAAGTCTACCTCTACCATGTCCCAATAGCGCATTTTCTACTATAGAAGATGCTTTATGGAGCTACATTCCTTGGCCTAAGGATAACATTGAGCTATGTGACTAGTGATTCTAGTTAGTTGCAACAATAAAGCATGTTGCATATTGTAGAAATGTATTGACTAAGGGTAAATACATATTATGATAAAGTGGTTATATGATAATATATATATGACATTTCTGGGTTATCTTGTAAGTTGGAGTATATTGGTGTTTATAGTTCTATTGGGCATGTCCATTGTAGTTCCGCCTTTATTAACAATACTCATCTTCTGCATTGTATGTATTTTTTGTATGAATACATGGATGAATAGATAGTTGTATAACACAATGAATAAAATGGTGTTATATTCATAGTGGCTGGAATCCGTTGTGAAGAATTATCCACAATTCTATTCATGGCATATTCATTAAGAAAACCAAGAAAGTTGTCCCTAGAATTTTCATGGATATATGTTGCATTTAGCTCATATGTAAAATAGCATGGATATATGTTGCATTTATGTCTAAATTGGAATGTATGTTACATTTATGAATATATGTTACAGTGTTCAATCTCAAATTATGAAAATAGGGGTCCCTGTTGAAACATTAACCTTTAAAACAAGAAAATTTGGTTGTGAGAAATACTACTTATCCATGTAACAAGAAACAGTTAGACATGACATGCACATACAGGTCTTCATTACATTATGGTAATATTGCAATAGAAACATGTTTAGTTCAACTAACCTATCCAAGGGTTTCAAGTAACCTATACAGGGAACTAAGTATTGATGCAAACTCCTCATATTCATCCTGGCCAGCATTAAGTCTGCGTCCTTGTTCAAAGGCATAAATACAATGAAACTACACATATAGTCAATGAAGAAATAGCTTCATCAACTGCTAAGGTCTGATGGCTAAGGGTTAATGAAGAAATAGATTCATCCAAAGAAACTAAATGTTAATAGTTTTGGTTAATATATAGACTGCATGTGCATTCGTGGTTTTATAAATCCTTTTGAAGAAATGCTTGAATGGGATTATCCTCATAGAATTCTATGCTAAGTCACCATGTTTAGCTCATTTCCACTATAAAGTTCATTTATCTCTTAGATTTAAATGAATGCAATTTCCATGTTCACAAATTACCTTATCAGAGAATTGAGCCTATGATTTCTTTTAATTTGTATTGTATGCATTCCTAAATTCTATTGTATACATAAGACTAGATTGTATACATTCCTTCTAAATTGTATTGCGTGCATATTGGCTAACACGTATAAAGGAATTCTAGAATAATTGCATTCTTCATATCAAATTGACTACATTGTAGACATACATATTACAGCTTGAGGCCTAAAAACTGCCCAGTTTTTATTCTTCCACCATTGCTCATGCCCTTTGACAGTTGTTTCATGCTCAGAATTGGTAGATGATGTCCATAACTTCCTTTTAGGGCTATTCAAAGATCACTGTTTGCATGTTGATATGCACCCAGAGTTTATGGAATGTATTCAAATTTGATTGTCAGGGTTTGGTTACACCTTGTTTCGTGAGAAAAAGTGCCCATAATTCATAATATTGCTATCAATTGTTGATTGGAAGGCTAGAATAGCCCTTATTAGTGCCCATAATAGAAGTTTGAAGCTGTAGGGTGACTGTTGTTACAGGAAAACACCCTGAGATGTGCTCAGAACATGCCCATCTTAAAAACTGTGGAATGGTTGCTGCTGCTTGAGGGTAGTGTCTGCAAAAGTTGCATTTGACCAAACTATGTAGGGCTGCAATATAGACTAGTATTTATTTTATAGTATTGGGTTGTTATTTTTCGAGTCATTAACCAATATTTTTGGTGAATTAAAAGCTACCTTTTGACAACTTTTGACAGTAAGTGATTAACTTTCGCCTTAAGTAGATATTGTCTAGTACTCATAAATTTAAAAGGAATGGTATATTAGATCTCTTTCAGGGTGCAAAACAATGTATGAATTTCCCAAACCTAAGAGCTTAATAAGCAATGGATTAGATTGTTATTTGCTTTCAAATGAATGGCATTACTACTGAATTATGGGTTGGTTGACAGTCCACTCAAGAGCCACCATAAATCATAGAGTACACAGCTTAAAGCATTGACTACGAACACCTTAAAAAAGGGGAACTATTCTGCTACAAGAAGAAAGAACAAGTATAATCTTTTGAAATTGTTGCTAATGCTAGAGTTCCTTTTCAAATTTTCACAAAATCAAGTGAATATTTATGGTGCAAAATAGAGTATGAATTTCCCAAACCTGCGAAATTCATTCAGGCATTTCCATGACAACTTGCTCCACAACTTTGATGGTTATTTGTTAGAGAAGACTTTCATATTTCTCTTCATTCACAAGTTTCGTAATGTGTTGATTAACTTGTTGAATAGCCTGCTTGTGGTTGTCCTTCAATTCAGTAAGTAGGGTCTACTAGTATGACATAAGCTACTTTTCAATATCAACATGATTGGTGACATAGTTATCTTGAGCATATTGGATAGAATTGATATGTTTATGTTGTTTTTGTTGGATCATGGACATTTGGAAAATTTTTGAATTTCTCTCCCCTTCCTTGAGCTATTAGACTCTCGATTTTTGCGCCACAATATTAATTTTCTCCTATATTCCTTGAAATTCTATTTGGGATTGTAGATATGATTCCTCTTTGCTGAGAGACTATGAATGTCCTTTAAGAATGATCCTTTGTTGAAGTTGCACCATGCTGGATTCTTATTCTCTCTTGATTTTGAATATGTTTTCCAATACATCTTTGTTCCACTACATTAGTTTGATTTTGAGGTTTTTTAGCCTTTGTTGAAATGTGTACAACAATGACCCCTTTAATGGATTTAAACTTCCTTCCACCAGCTAACAATGTTGTTGATGAATTCTAGGTGTTTGATCCAAAAAATTTCAAATATGAATGGTCACTTGTTCGGAGGTACTCATAGGTCCATATTTAAATTGATTGCCCAATGGTCATATCTAGAGAAAGTGAGAATTCTGGGTTGGTTGACAGTCCACCTAAGAGCCACCATAAATCATAGAGTACACAGCTTAAAGAATTGACTACCAACACCTTCAAAAAGAGGAACTATTCTGCTACAAGAAGAAAGAACAAGTATAATCTTTTGAAATTGTTGCTAATGCTAGAGTTCCTTTGCAAATTGTCACAAAATCAAGTGAATATTTATGGTGCAAAACAGAATATCCTAAGAAATAGTACCGTAGAGGGAGTGCCATGTGTAGGTATGAACTGAGCCCCTACAGATACCCTGTCACATCCCTAGCAACCCATATAGGGGATTGTAATATTTTCTCAGAGAGGTTGAAACAATCATCAACTAGGGTACTAGATGCTTCCTACTTCAACTATATCTTATCTAATTTGGTGCCGAATCTGCTCAGAGTTTCTCTATTGATATTTGAAGATTCTATGATTCCTTTATTTCTATGTTTCCCAAAGAAGGAAACTAGGAAAGCATTGCCAAGATATATTGAGAATGGCATTCTTAAAGACTCCTTTCCACCACTGTTCAATAGTAAGTTTGGTACTATCTCAATTTTTTTCGGTTTGCTTGAAAATAGATGCCCCCTTATCCCATAACCCCAACACATATGAACATCAATTGAGGATATGTTCCATAGCTTCTTCTTGAGCTTTGCAAAGTTGGCACTAGGAGGGGCCTTTAAAGCATCTTTGAATATTTTGATCCCAAGTGATGGTTTTATTCCTAGCCACTATCCAGAGAAATGTAGATATATTTGGTCGTAGATTTTGTTTCCATATTTGATACCAAATTTTTCTCCCCTCAATAATTTGAACTCCAATAACTAAAGAGTAGGCTTCTTTGAGGTGTAAATTTCCTCCCATGATATGGTTCGATGGAAGTTGACTCTGATTCACCTTTGTTGAATTTTAAGCATATCACTTCACTATAATGTTGAGGGGAAGAGGAGGCCATTTTTCCTTATCATCCCAAATCATTCTACAATCCCATGTTGAAGTGCTAGTGTCCCAATATTAAGACACTAAGGTTTGATTCTAGGTTAGGAAGGAGATTCTATGATCCTGAAGGTATAGATAGCCTTGAATGTTCGGGACTAGCTACCAAGCAACATCCAAGAAGAGGGAAGTTTTACCATCTTGTATTTCCAAAAATTGTTCTTGATTTAGAGTTTGATTTTACCAGTCATTATTCCTATCTTCCTCGAAGGTCTATTTGGGATTGTAGATCTGATTCCTCTTTGTTGAGAGACTATGAATGTCCTTTAAGAATGATCCTTTGTTGAAGTTGCACCTTGTTGGATTCTTATTCTCTCTTGATTTTGAATACATTTTCCAATACATCTTTGTTCCACTACATTAGTTTGATTTTGAGGTTTTTTAGCCTTTGTTGAAATCTGCACAACAATGACCCCGAATGGATTTCAACTTCCTTCCACCGGCTAACAATGTTGTTGATGAAGTCTAGGTGTTTGATACAAAAAATTTCAAATCTGAATGGTCACTTGTTCAGATGTACTCATAGGTCCATATTTAAATTGATTTCCCAATGGTCATATCTAGAGAAAGTGAGAATTTTGGGTTGGTTGATAGTCCACTTAAGAGCCACCGTAAATCATAGAGTATACAACTTAAAGCATTGACTACCAACACCTTCAAAAAGGGGAACTATTCCGCTACAAGAAGAAAGAACAAGTATAATCTTTTGAAATTGTTGCTAATTCTAGAGTTCCTTTGCAAATTGTCACAAAATCAAGTGAATATTTATGGTGCAAAACATAGTATGAATTTCCCAAACCTAAGAAATAGTACAATAGAGGGAGTGCCATGTGTAGGTATGAACTGAGCCCCTACAGATACCCTGTCGCATCCCTAGAAACCCATACATGGCATTGTAATATTTTCTCAGAGAGGTTGCAACAATCATCAACTAGGGTACTAGATGCTTCCTACTTCAACTATATCTTGTCTAATTTGGTGCCGAATCTGCTCGGAGTTTCTCTATTGATATTTGAAGATTCTATGATTCCTTTATTTCTATGTTTCCCAAAGAAGGAAACTTGGAAAGCGTTGCCAAGATATATTGAGAATGGCATTCTTAAAGACTCCTTTTGCACCACTGTTCAATAGTAAGTTTGGTACTCTCAATTTTTGTCGGTTTGCTTGAAAATAGATGCCCTCTTATCCCATAACCCCAACACATATGAACATCGATTGAGGATATTTTCCATAATTTCCTCTTGAGCTTTGCAAAGTTGGCACTAGGAGGGGCCTTCAAAGCATCTTTGAATATTTAAATCCCAAGTCAGGGTTTTATACCTAGCCACTGTCCAGAGAAAGGTCGATATCTTTGGTTGTATATTTTGTTTCCATATTTGATACCAAATTTTTCTCCCCTCAATAATTTGAACTCCAATAAATAAAGAGTAGGCTTCTTTGAGGTGTAAATTTCCTCCCATGATATGGTTCCATGGAAGTTGACTCTGCTTCACCTTTGTTGAAGTTTTAACCATATCACTTCACTTTAATGTTGAGGGGAAGAGGAGGCCATTTTTCCTTATTATCCCAAATTCTCCAATCCCATGTTGAAGTGCTAGTGTCCCAATATTAAGACACTAAGGTTTGATTCTAGGCCAGGAAGGAAATTCTATGATCCTGAAGGGCTAGATAGCCCTGAATTTTTGGGAGATGATGCCAAGCAACACCCAAGAATAGCGAAGTTTTACCATCTTGTATTTCTAAAAGCTGTTCTTGAATTATAGTTTGATTTTACCAGTCATTATTCCTATCTTCCTCGAAGTCCTATTTGGGATTGTAGATCTGATTCCTCTTTGCTGAGAGATTATGAATGTCCTTTAAGAATGATCCTTTGTTGAAGTTGCACCATGTTGGATTCTTAGTCTCTCTTGATTTTGAATACGTTTTCCAATACATCTTTGTTCCACTACATTAGTTTGATTTTGAGGTTTTTTAGCCTTTGTTGAAATCTGTACAACAATGACCCCTAATGGATTTCAACTTCCTTCCACCAACTAACAATGTTGTTGATGAAGTCTAGGTGTTTGATCCAAAAAATTTCAAATCTGAAAGGTCACCTGTTGGGAGGTACTCATAGGTCCATATTTAAATTGATTTCCCAATGGTCATATCTAGAGAAAGTGAGAATTCAGGGTTGGTTGACAGTCCAGTTAAGAGCCATCATAAATCATAGAGTACGCATCTTAAAGCATTGACTACCAACACCTTCAAAAAGGGGAACTATTCTACTACAAGAAGAAAGAACAAGTATAATCTTTTGAAATTGTTGCTAATGCTAGAGTTCCTTTGCAAATTGTCACAAAATCAAGTGAATATTTAAATTGGTTTGGGGCCGCTAGGACATCCACAAAATCATGCAAATGGCTCTTATTCCCATCAACAATCAAATGATAAGGTGAGAGCCGAATAGGGTCTTTGATATCTTGTTAGTGTTGAAGATTGCAATTCTTAGCAAGGGTTCTAGCTTGTTAAATATTCTTAGGATAGACACAAGTCATGCAAAAATGCCATCACAAGTTTCCAACTCCCCCAATAAGGTCATATGAAATTATGATATTTAGGAAAAGGGCTAAATAAACTTGGATTTTCCCAAGACCTATGTTATATATATGCTTGTGAAGGAAAAGTCTAAGCATGTTGTACTCTGGTTGCCTGCCACAAACTTCAACAGATATAACCAAACACTAACTTTTAACAATTTGTAGGGTTCAAATAAGAACCTTGTTCAAATAAAAACCAGAAACAAGGTGTTACTGTTGAATTGGTTTAAGTATTCAATTATCATACAACTAGGGAAAGTTGCAATGAAAAGTAAGATGTGATTCTCATCACTGTTAGAAGATGTATTTGCACAATGAAAAATAATGTTATCTGGTGAGTAGGGTTTGATATTTTTTGAAATAAGGGCTCTTTCATGGAGAAAATTATGACGAGATAAATTTTTATGGGTTACATCACTCATCAAGATGCTTGGATGACTTTTCTGAAGGTCATGATGCTTGTCTTGAAGATATGATGTACTTCCTAGGTCATAATAGCTATGGTCTAGGTAGTGTAGCTAGTGTCACTAATAAACTCGTGTCCCCGTAGCATGTGAGAGTAGAAGAAACAATGAGTTGCAGGCTATCAACAGGAAGAGGAAAAAATTGCAGGTGACGACTCAGGGACCGTCCGATCGCAATGATCGACGGTTGTGATCGTGTTTGGTTTTGGGTATTATCCCACATTGATAAGGAAAGTGAGATTCTATGTGTTTATAATAGCAGGCTTAAGTAATGTTTATTGACACGTAGTCCAAAGATACTGTGCGAGCTCTGGGTGTTTGATTCTCCATGAGAAGAACACCATCCTGGAGCTCAGGACGCCTATGTTTCCCACTATCTTTTGCTACACATGGCATCGATGTTCGACATGGATATAGCCTATCCAAAGTTTTAGAAATTTTTTTACCACATTGTCCACCAAAATTTAAATAATTTTTGAAATGGGAAATGGGGGCGGTTCCCAACTGCCGTCGTAATAGGAGTTTCCTAGGGAAATGGGGGTGGTTTCCTAGCCAACTTCATTCTCTTTCATTTACTTAAAAAAAATTAGGGTTGATGGGGCCTTTCCACATAGGCAAATTCTAAGCTTGAAAACAGAAGGTCCCGAAGGAAGGATGGACATAGGGCGATTCAAAGGAGGTTTCTTCTCTTCCACTGTCGATTTCACCTTTGAATTCGTGGATCCTCCTATGTCTGAAATGATTTCAACATTGAATATGTGTTCCACTGTTTAACACTGGTAAGTTCCCTCTTGACATAAATTATTAAATTTCAATTCCGAGTTAATGTTTTTTTTATTTTATTTCTTGTTTCTTCACATATAATTTTTTTGTGTACCCTTGACATAACCTGCTCCATGTTTTAAAAAGGTATTGAAGCCATTATCCATACTTGCACCCCTATCTATACCCCATAGTAACTTAGGTTGGACAGTCCCATAGTTCAGGAGCTCGATAAGGAGCTAAGGGAACCAATAGAGACTAGACAGTGCAGGTTTGATTTCATTTCATGGAGCTAAACTACAAAATCCACACAAAATTGCGGTTCACTTGTGCATTCTCAGTAAGATATGGAGATGACTTAAAATACAAGCATTACTTTTCCTAGCTTACAATGGACTTAAGTAAAATTGAAAGAATTAATATAAGAAAACAAGTTCTCTTTTGATAGCATTACATAAAGTTGTTGTCTCCATTGAATGCTAGATTAGGATTTCAGTGGTGAAGATGTGAATTCTTGTATTAACCACCTTGTATTCAGAGTAGCAGTCGGGAAATTAATCATGTATTTAGCAAAAACACAACCAACTAGGACTAAGGTAGGCAACTCCAAATGCCTTATGATTTTCCCCAATTGGGACTAATGCATTGAGTAGGCTTAAATGCATATATGTCTAATGTTTTAGATGAGATAAGATAATATAAGATAAGATAATTTACTAATGTCCAATCACTGATGAATGATCACAAAGTTGGTCAAGGAACTCAAAACTTAGGATTAAGAAATCCTTGTACGGACTCAAACATGCACCCTTATTTGTGCCTAATATTTAGAATTTTGAAGCTGTAGGGTGACTGTTGTTACAAGAAAACACCCTGAGATGTGCTTAGAACATGCCCAGCTTCAAAACTGTGGAATGGTTGCTGCTGCTTGAGGCCTAAAAACTGCCCAGTTTTTATTCTTCCACCATTTCTCATGCCCTTTGATAGTTGTTTCATGCTCAGACTTGGTAGATGATGCCTAGAACTTCCTTTTAGGACTATTCATGCCCAGAGTGTTGAATAAAGTGCTACTATTTCCCCTTCTTTGCTAAATGCAAGCTAGAAAGGGTAACAATATTACCAAGATTCTAATCGAGAAGAAATAACATGGACAATGCTAGCAAGTATGATCTCTAATAGATAAGCACAATAGTAAGAAATAATGCCACATTTTAACAAGAGAGAAACCCTTAGACAAAATTTTCTCCAAAGAGCTATTAAGCTCCAAAAGGGAGAGAGCTCCAAAGATTCAACCATCCTTATTGAAGATGAACCTATCAAATGATCTCCTCAAGAGAGGAGGATCTCCAAGTGCTCTACGTTGAGATCAAGCTGTTGCAAGGGGAATGGCCTTCAAATGCTAATTTCTGCCTCAGTACACCACATCTAGGAGCAGAGAACCTCTTCCTGATATTAGATTCTGCTCATAAAACCTTTAACTCCATGTTGATGTACATGTTTAAATGCTTTCAAAATGAGAGAGACTGTTGTGCAAAGGGACCACTGGATGGGATAGCCTGCTTCACATAGCAAAGCAAGTTCTTCAAAAACCACGGATCATTCTTCCAACAGCATCAAAGAGGGATGGTTCCAAGAGTGACTAAGTGAAAAGATGCATAGGGGGAAGACCCATCCTAAAGCAACATAAAGAGATGAATAAGTGGGCTCAAAAGGAATCGACCTTCATGAAACTAGTCCAGTAGTGAAAACAATTGAACAAACCATCATTAAAGGCTTCCAAAACATGGTGCTTTCCTCAATAAGTGTGCACTCAATAGGCTGGTATCTTCCTCTAGGTTGACATCCCTCCTAAAGCATGATTGTTCACTACCAAAGGACTGATAATTGGTGACTGTTCCCATATATTTACTGCCCAGATTTGATTTTCTTGCTTGTTTTTGTCATAGTCTAGAATTAACTCGGAACTGCACAGGAATTTTTTTTCAAGTGTTAGTGTGCCCAGAACTTCCAAAGATCAATGTTTGCATGCTAATATGCAGCCAAAGTTTATGGAATGTATTCAAATTTAATTGTCAAGGTCTGGTTACACCTTGTTTTGTGAGGAATGTATTCATAATACTGCTGTCAATTCTTTATTGGAAGGCTAGAATATCCCTTATTTGTGCCCATAATAGAAGTTTGAAGCTGTAGGGTGACTGTTGTTATAGGAAAACACCCTGATATGTGCTCAGAACATGCCCAGCTTCAAAACTGTGGAATGGTTGCTACTGCTTGAGGCCTAAAAACTGCCCAGTTTTTATTCTTCCACCATTTCTCATGCCCTTTGATAGTTGTTGCATGCTTAGACTTGGTAGATGATGCCCATAACTTCCTTTTAGGTCTATTCATGCCCAGAGTGCTTAATAAAGTGCTACTATTTCCCCTTCTTTTCTAAATGTAGGTTAGAAAGGGTAACATTTACCCCCAAGGGCGCCGTCATCATCAACATTTATCCAAGCAGGTTCTATCATTTAGCATCAAGCCATCCAATCTCAACAAAGATCAAGATACCAACATTGCTACCCCCCCAACATGGTACTGGAAACTTGGAAAGTACATCCAAGAACATAATGTGCAATGTGGGAGTGGAATAGAAACTCCTGGAACAATGGAAAAATCAGAATATCTGAGCTCATAACTGGCAGCTAATAAGCTAGCTAATGAAACTAGAAAGGATGCATAAGAAGTAAGACATGGGTACACAAAAAAATGGAGAAAAGGTAGAGTACTAAAAGCAGAAAGCACTCAATACTGAAGGAGATGGGATATTAAAATCATTTGGCCTATCTAGCTTTTGCAATAACTGTCGAACTAAAGGACAATAAAGCTGTATTACATGAGAATAGAGAAGATTGGTTAAGATGTAAAAGATGCTAAAGATCATCCAAGATAAAATACCACCCTCCCTCGTGGTCTATTCATCTCAGTGAGTTTTAAAATGAATTTTCTGGCATAACCCTAGTCCTATTCAAAATTTGGCCTAAGGTTAGTCAATGAGAGAGTCTGTTGACATGACAAGCCATGAGACATTTATATAGCCTAGTGCACCCCATTACTCATGAGCATACTCTACATTGGCATTTGACAGGAATTTCCGTTACACCTAGGATTGATATGTATTATAATTCTCAATCTTCTCAGACATAAACATGCCATTACTAAGTTTGGTCTGTTGTATTCATAAAGAATAGCATTATTCTTGACAAGCATTTTCATAAAGTTCAAAAGTTTTGAGAACGTACTTGATGATAAGCATGAATAGCCATCAAATATTTTTAGGTCACTAAGGAAAAGTCTCGAGGATCTAGTTGCAGAAATTGGGTTGATTTTATTATCAAATGGAAAAGAAACGACGTTGGATAGATCTGAAGATGAGGTATATTTTCTATATTTGATTCTCCGATATGATATGATATAGAATATGTCTTTGGTAATACTTGTAGTGATTTATGTTTTTGTGATGTGCAACTTGGTTGTATGTATAATGTCAAAGGAATATCAAGATGGGGTTGAAGAATTCATATAGTTTACTATGAGTCATTCAGAGGATAAGAAGACCACGAGATGCTCTTGTAAAAACTGTTGCAATGTTGCAGTACTAACATTGGAGGAAGTGCAAGACCACTTGATGATTCATGGTATAACGAGTTCATATAAAATTTGGTTTTTCCATGGAGAGAGGGATCCTAATCAGGTATGATCATAGGATTTTGTTGACTCAAAATATCATTTTCATGTAGATAATATTAAATAGTACTTCAATTTACATATAAGTACTATATAGATAAAACTTGACTTCTATTTTATTATCTATTGTAGGAATCTATATCTAACAAGGGCAAGAGGTGCTATGCAAACCAGATGCATGATTTACCTCGAGAAATTTCGCATTCAATGGTACGCAAAATGTAATGCAAGTGCTAACAATCTTATGTATGCAATGTTGCTTGAGGGTCAATTTCTATATGAACAATATTGATGTTTCTAATGTTTTTGTAAAATCTCAATCACAGCAGAACCTAGCTACTATGGATTCCTCACTAGTGAAAGATTGCACAACATTTGCAAGAATAGCATAAATCTGTAAATGAATGAAGAACAATACACATGAAATGGGTTAATAATGTCAATATTATTAACTGTCCAACCTCAAAATAGGTTAAGAACACTCATATATACAAATCTGGAAGAATTCGAATCCATCTGGAGTGTTCACACTGATCTAGCTTAGAAATAGCTCAAACCCCCCTAGGTTGACCAAAATATCCCAAACCATCCCAAACTGGTTCGAATCTGCTGTGTGAATGCTGGGAATGACTGGACAGGCCCATGTGACCTCACACATGTGAAGAAACTGGTTGGTTAGAGGTTTGGTAGCTAAAATTGGCCAAAAATATGACAAAGTTGGCAAGATTGTCCACAAACTGAGCAAATGCGCCCTAGGTAGAAGAGAAGCATGCTGAGTGCATTAGTTGACCTGAGGAGGGCGCTCTAGGCATGCTGAATGCATTAATTGCCCTGGGGAGCGCTCCAAACAGCTGGTTTGACTCAGCACTTGTTCACATTTGCTAACTAGTTCATGATAAATGACCATTTAGTAGCTAATCAACTTAGGGATGTAATCATTAATCACTTGGGCACTAATTAATCATCAATTAATAAATGATTAATGTACATAGGTGTAAAAATGTTCTAACACCCCCCCTTAAGCTAGACTTAGTGAAATATCAAAAATTAAGGCCTTGGCAACTAGGCTCAAGTCACCTTTTACATCATAAAATTTATTTGTCCATGTAACCAAGGTAAGGAGGAAAACCACATGGGAAATAAAACCTCCCCTCTAAAATGGACATGTGGCATATATCAAAATACACCAATCATCACCATGCATCACTCACCCCAAGCAAAGATCTAAGGTGAGTGAAGGTCTTCTCGGTAAAACACTTGGTGAAGATATCAGCAGTTTGCTCACTGGATGGGCAATACTGCAATGCTATGGTCCGGTCATGCACCAACCCTCGAATGTAATGCATGTGTATCTCTATGTGCTTGGTCCTCTGTCTCTGTACTGGATCGGTAGAAATCTTGATTGTACTTTGATTGTCACACCAAAGAATAGTGGGTGAATCAAAGACAATCCCGAACTCTGCAAGAATACCTTGCAACCAAACACATTGTGTGGCTGCATTAACTGCTCCCCTGTACTCGGCCTCTGCTGAAGATAAGGAAATAGTGCTTTGTTTCTTGCTTTACCAGCATATAGGTCCATGTGCAAGCATAAAGACATAACCGGAAGTTGAATTCCGATCGATACAATCACCGGCCCAATCAGAATCTGTAAATCCTACTAGTTCAAGGGATGAACCAGCAGCATAATGGATACCAAAGGACTTAGTACCCTGAACATAATGAAGGATCCTCTTGGCTTCCTTCCAATGGATCTCATGAGGCTCTTGCATGTGCCTTGCAACAGCCCCAATAGCATAAGACAAATATGGTCGAGAGTGTGTAAGATACAACAAACTCCCAACTAGTTGTCTATACAGTGAACTGTCAACTAGTGGTGAAGAACCCCATTCTGTAAGCTTAACTCCTGAAAGAAATGGAAATTTTGCAGAATTACATTCAGCCATCTTAAATTTCTGCAGCAAATCTGAAGCATACCTTGACTGACATACAGAAATTCCATTCATAGATTGATCTATCTCCAAACCCAGAAATTGTTTTAGCAATCCTAGATCGGTCATGGAGAATGCACCGTGCAATGCTCTCTTAACTGAGTCAAGTTCTTTGGTGCAGCTACCAGTGATCAAAAGATCATCAACATATAGTACAATAATCAATATCAGATCACTAACATGCTGCATATACACATTTGGATCAGACTTACACCTCTCAAACCCCAAAGATAGCAGAAAATTGTCCATTTTTGCATACCATGCTCTAGGAGCTTGCTTGAGCCCATAGAGTGACTTGTTCAACCTGCAAACAAGTGTATGATCAGAAATAAAACCTTCAGGCTGCTGCATATATATCTCCTCATTCAGATCCCCATGAAGAAAGGCACTTTTTACATCCATGTGATGAATCTCCCATCGCTTGGAAGCCCCAATGGCCAAAACTAGTCTTATGGAGTCCATCTTTGCCACCGGTGCAAATGTCTCTGTATAGTCCACTCCTTGGACCTGAGAGTAACCCTTAGCTACCAACCTGGCCTTATACTTCAGATCAGAGCAATCAGATCCAACTTTGGTTCTATAAATCCACTTGCATTGCACTAGTTTCCTCTTGGGAGGAAGAGGGACCAAATCCCAAGTTTTGTTCTCATGGAGTGAGTTCATCTCTTCTTGCATGGCTGATTGCCACCTTGGGTCTGTACATGCTTCTGAATATGACATTGGATCAGATCCAACCATCAAATAACATGCCTCACTCATATCAGAATTATCACATGCAAAGGAATTGTGAAATTGAGATCTAGTTTTCCTAGCATCTTGGGGATCTCCCACAAGCTCTCCGGCACTTTGAATTGTTTTCTCTACCCACTTGGGCCTTGAGGGAGGGATATGTTCAGAATCCATATCAACATCATCTTCAGCAATATCAGAATCAGAAATATCAGAGAAAGAATCACTACTTACTTCATCATCAAGACGAGGGAATGAGCATTCCCCATCACCTTGTTCACTAGCTTGCAAGAATTCTTCCTCTTCGAATTTGACACTTCTTTCGATGAAAGTTTAGTGAGTGGATGGATCAAAGAGCTTGTAGCCCTTGGAATCCTCTGCATACCCAACCATGATTGACTCCTTGCTTTGGGGCTGCAAGGCCTTTCTCTTCTCCGGTGGAATTCTGGCCCAAGCCCTTGAGCCAAAAATTCTGAAATGTGAGACATTGGGCTTGTGGCCCATCCATGCTTCAAATGGAGTGATTCCTTGCAATGCTTTGTATGGTGCTCTGTTCTGAACATATGCTGCACAATTCATAGCTTCAGCCCACAATTTGGGAGACAAATCCCTTGCTTGCAACATGCAAGTTGCCATCTCTTTCAGTGCTCTATTTTTGCGCTCTGCAACACCATTTTGCTGTGGTGTGTAGGGCACTGAGTGTTGCATCTGAATGCCATGCTCTTGACAGAGCTGCTGCAAATTGTTATTGACATACTCTCTGCCATTATCAGTCCTCAAAACCTTCATAGCCTTCCCACTGAAGTTCTCAACCATGCTCTTAAAAATTTTGAAACATTCAAAGACTTCAGATTTTTGCTTAAGGAAAAATAACCAGCAGTACCTTGAGTAGTCATCGATGAAGGTGAGCACATATTTGCTGCAGCCATAGGAGGGTGTGGGGAGTGGCCCTATTAGATCAGAATGCACTATCCCAAGTGGTTGATCAGCCCTCCTTTCCTTCCCTTTGTCATACTTCTTTTCAGGATGCTTCCCAATCATGCAACCCTTGCATGTTCCACTTGAAAAACTGATTTGTGGCAGCCCTTCTACCATCTTTTCTTTGCTTAAAACTTGAAGATATCTGTAGTTTAGGTGACCATACCTTTGATGCCATAGCTTGCTGGTCTCATTCCCATGTGACAGAAGCACACTTGGTGAAGAGAACTCGAGAAAGTGGGAGAACTTGTACATCTTCATGTCATGGTCTGCAACACCCATTGCAACAATTTTCCCGGTGGAAACTTCTGATATCTCCACATCATCCTGAGTGAAGACCACCTTCTTTGCTGCTCCAGTATGTGTCATTTGATATACAGAGAGCAAGTTTGCTGCAAGATTTGGCACATACAGCACATTGGAGAAGAAGCCATTCTCCATAGAGATTTTCCCAATGCCATGAGCAGGGATTTCTGAGTCATCTCCCATTCGAATTGAGAGGCCACTGTAGGGTGCAAGTTCAGAAAACGAGTCTCTTGAGGAAGCCATGTGCCTTGAGGCACCTGAATCAATGATGAAAAAGGGTGAGTGAGATGAACTAGCCACCAAAGCATGGAAGCTCTCCTTGTCTTCAGAAACGCACTCCTTCTTCTTGGAACTTTCAGGAAGAGGAATATTATTTTTCTGTAGGAGATGGGTCATGGTGTCTATGGTTTTCTTCATGCATGAGCTCTCTGGATGAAAACCTCTTTGACAGTAGCTACATTTTGTCTTCTCAGTCTTCTTTCCTTTGTTCTTGACAGGATTCGAAACCCCCTCAGAGGATTTGGGCCTCTCATCCTTCCTCTTCTTCTCTTGAGGTTTCGAACCCCTGGGTTTTTGCTTGCCTCTTCCACATTTCGAATCTCCAGCTGCAAGAACTTGATCTTTTTGCTTGATGGAGCCCATCAAGACAAGCTTGTCTTGCTCTTGAGTTAGCATCTCCATGAAGTCAGCCAAAGATGGCATCTTCCAACCTCTAACTGTGAGCCTTGTGGAGTTGAAGGAAGACACAAAAACTGAGTATTCAGAACCCAATTTGGAGAGAATGGACAACACCAATTGTTCTTCTTTCTTCTCTATGCCACATTGTCTGATCTGCAAGACCAAGTTCTTGAACTTGGTGAAGAAGTCCTGGATGGAATCAAAATTCCCTGGGCTCAGTGAGACAAGCTCATTTTCGAGCTGGTGGCCTCTCATCTCATCAATCTTTCCAAACAGTGTCTCAAGCTTGAGCCACACTTCATTTGGAGTTGCTAGAATTTCTACATGAAACAGGAGGTCTCTCGAAATTCTAAGACAAAGGAGGCCAAATGCCTCATCCATTCTGTTAAAAAACTTGGATTTCTCCACAGCTGAGTTTGGCTCAACCTCAGTGCCCATTGTAATTCTGTAGAGACCCTTAGACCTCAGCAAAATCACCATTTCTGCCTTCCAATCGAAATAGTTGAAGGGAGTGAGCACGTTTGGGTGAGATGGCTCCATTCTCCTCTGCTGCAATTCGCACTTGCTGACAATGCTGATCTTCAATGCCTGCAAACAACTCTCAAATCACTTAGGAGGGATCTACACTAACAGATTCGAACCCTGTATGGATAGTGGGTGCATTCGGGAGAGCATCACACCTGAGAGGAGCCACTAGATTTCTCCAGTAAGCTCAAGGCAATGGCCTCAGGAATTATGTGGTTTCTCCACTGCTTCTGGCAATCCACTACAACAGTCTTGCTGGTTCGAATTCTAGCTCCAAGAGCTCTGATACCATGTAAAATCTCAATCACAGCAGAACCTAGCTACTATGGATTCCTCACTAGTGAAAGATTGCACAACATTTGCAAGAATAGCATAAATCTGTAAATGAATGAAGAACAATACACATGAAATGGGTGAATAATGTCAATATTATTAACTATCCAACCTCAAAATAGGTTAAGAACACTCATATATACAAATCTGGAAGAATTCGAATCCATCTGGAGTGTTCACACTGATCTAGCTTAGAAATAGCTCAAACCCCCCTAGGTTGACCAAAATATCCCAAACCATCCCAAACTGGTTCGAATCTGCTGTGTGAATGCTGGGAATGACTGGACAGGCCCATGTGACCTCACACATGTGAAGAAACTGGTTGGTTAGAGGTTTGGTA
Source organism: Larix kaempferi (assembly GCA_027924585.1). NCBI lineage: Eukaryota > Viridiplantae > Streptophyta > Pinopsida > Pinales > Pinaceae > Larix > Larix kaempferi. The sequence continues at coordinate 194,091 of BSBM01001060.1, forward strand.
GCTAAAATTGGCGAAAATATGACAAAGTTGGCAAGATTGTCCACAAACTGAGCAAATGCGTCCTAGGTAGAAGAGAAGCATGCTGAGTGCATTAATTGACCTGAGGAGGGAGCTCTAGGCATGCTGAATGCATTAATTGCCCTGGGGAGCGCTCCAAACAGCTGGTTTGACTCAGCACTTGTTCACATTTGCTAACTAGTTCATGATAAATGACCATTTAGTAGCTAATCAACTTAGGGATGTAATCATTAATCACTTGGGCACTAATTAATCATCAATTAATAAATGATTAATGTACATAGGTGTAAAAATGTTCTAACAGTTTTTTTCATTATGTTATATTTTGTGATATCAAAATGATAGGGTTATGAGCACATAGTCGAACATAATTATGATCATCATGTTGATAGACTACGACATTGCCTACAAATGATATTGATGTTTCTGAGAATGACAATGATGATGATGAAACCATGGTTAACGATCATATGGTTCAAATGGTGAATGATGTTTATTAATGTTTTAATGAACATCTAGACGTGAATTGTGAAAATAGCCAAGCAACATCAATGGAAGAAATGAATGATATCAATCAATATAAGAAGTTAATTGATGATGCCAAGACATGATTGTACCCATGCTGCACTAGTTTCACTAAACTATCAGCCACTGTGCAATTGTACAACCTTAAAGGGAAAAATGTATGGTCTGACACAAGTTTTACCGAAATGTTGAAGTTGAAGAGAAATGCTTCCTAAAGGAAATACACTTCCGGATTCTTCATATGCTGCAAAAAGGTTGATTAAATCATTGGGTTTGGAATATGAAATGATACATGCATGCAAAAATTATTGCATTTTATATCGGGGAAAATATGAAAGTACAGACAAATGCCCAACATGTGTTAAATCTAGATGGAGGGTTGATGAACGTTCTGGAAAGGTGCGTAAAGGTGTCCTGAGAAAAGTGCTAAGGTATTTCCCCATTGTACCAAGGTTGAAGAGAATGTATAGGTATGATTTTTAACTCTTTTATTTCTAATCTAGCATGCACCTTCATGTACCACCGACCTACTCACAAATTATCCTCTTTATTCTTTTTAAGTATTGTAATGTATGTCTTATAATTGTTTTTTTGTTATAGATCTAGACACATCTCGCAGAAAATGAGGTGGCATCATGAGAATGCAAGTGATGATGGAATAATGTGCCACCCAGTTAATAGCCCAGCATGGAAAACTATAGATTCTAAATGGCCTAATTTTTTCAATGATCCTCGCAATGTTCAACTTGCAACGGCGGTGGATGGATTTAATCCTTTTGGAGACTTGAGAAGTGCATACAGTGTTTGGCCAGTGGTACTAGTCACATATAACCTTCTGCCATGGTTATGCATGAAAAGGAACTTTTGTATGTTGTCATTGTTAATATCTGATCCCAAGCAACCAAGAAATGACATAGATGTTTATTTGGAACCTTTGGTACATGAACTAAAGGTTACATGGGATGAAGGGGTAAGGACATACGATGCTCAATCAAGGTCATTCTTTAATATGAAGTCTATATTGATGTGGGTAATCCACAACTTTCCTGCTTATGGAAATATGGTTGGTTGCAAGACTAAAGAATTTTATGCATGTTCGATATGTGGAAGGAACACAAATTCAGAGTATCTCAAATGTAGTAGGAAGTGTGTGTACATGGGACATAGGAAATATCTTCCAGTAAATCATAAGTATCGTTCTCAAAAAGGACCATTTAATGGGAATCCTGAGCATCGCATTGCACCTCAAGTTGTAAAAGTGAAAGATATTTTTGTAGAAACAAAAGGAAAGGAAGAGAATTGGGGGAAGAGTGAGAGTAAAACAAGAAGGAGAAATATTTAAAAAGGTGAAAAATCAATCCTTGTTGTGTGGAAGAAAAGGTCAATTGTATTCAATTTTCCATATTGGGAGGTATGTAACATTAACTCTAGGTAATTATTAAATGCATAATGATTTAAGGCTTTCACTAATTTATATGTCTTGTTTGAATCCATTGTTTAAATTTTCCTCCATTTTATCATGCATTAATTTTGATATGCTTGGATGTAGAAACTCTTAGTACATCACATCTTAGATGTAATGCATGTAGAAAAAAATGTATGTGAAAGTATTTTTGGCACCCTTCTAGATATAAAAGGAAAATCAAAGGATGGAAAAAATTCTCGTGATGACTTACAACAGTTGGGTATAAGGAGGTCACTATGGCCATAAGAGTAGGGAAAAAAAATATTTCTTCCACCTGCACAACACACTCTTTCAAAAAAAGAGAAAGAGACATTTTGTGTTGTTTTGTTCACATTAAAAGTGCCTGATGTTTATAGTTCAAATCCTAGAAATCATATATCTATCGAAGAACTTAAGTTTCATAGTATGAAAGAACATCATTTCCATGTTCTCATGCAACAACTCCTTCCAATAGCATTGCGCCATGTGCTACCAAAAGCAGTGCGAAACACCATTTGTATGCTTTGCTTCATTTATAAGCGAATCTGTGCAAAAATGGTGGATCCAACAGATCTTGAAAAATTAGAAAATGATGTTGTGGAGACAATGTGCTTACTCGAAAAAATATTTCCTGCCCTCATTCTTTGATATCATGATACATTTGACAATACATCTGGTACGAGAGCTACGTTTTTGTGGCCCAGTCGCATACAGATGGATGTACCCTTTTGAAAGTTAAATGAAATTTTACTGTGTGTACAATTCCAGATCAGATTTGTTGATTTTATATGCATGTAGATAGATTAAAAGTTTCAACATATGAATAGATAAACATGCACATATGAGGATCTTCCTGAAGGTAAGACACTTGCAGAAATATAAAAATCAGAGATAAAACATAGATACCCAGGGAAACCCTCTTGAGATATAAAACCCAACAAAACTTCTTTTGGGATTCTTTCAACAAGTACAATATCAAAGCATACACTTAAGAGTAACAAACTAAAATTAGATAGCTGAAAACAATGAATATGTTTCCAGCTTTTACACATTTCCTAACTGACTGTAACTTCAACTAAATGATGATAGACATTTACCAGTTAGGTGACTGTGATAACACCATCCATGCCCATTATGGATTTCCATTGGTGATTTCCATCATGGATTTCCATTAACTAATGGTGATTTCCATTATGGATTCAATGCCAAGTAGCATGTTCTTCTTTATCTCTTCTAGTGTTGGTGACAACATTCCATAAGTTTTCTCAAGGTTTGGTATATTTGAATCTAGCATTTTTCAATGAATCCTCTATATATTGTTCCAAATGAATTCTAGGTAGCTTTGTTTTAGCTATCACAATGTAAGAGTCTTTCTAATTTCCTCAACATTCAATCTCAGAATAGGTTTGCTCTAAGGTCTATTTGGGATTGTAGATCTGATTCCTCTTTGCTGAGAGACTATGCATGTCATTTAAGAATGATCCTTTGTTGAAGTTGCACCATGTTGGATTCTTATTCTCTCTTGATTTTGAATACGTTTTCCGATACATCTTTGTTCCACTACATTAGTTTGATTTTGAGTTTTTTTAGCCTTTGTTGAAATCTGTACAGCAATGACCCCTAATGGATTTCAACTTCCTTCCACCAGCTAACAATGTTGTTGATGAAGTTTAGGTGTTTGATCCAAAAAATTTCAAATATGAATGGTCACTTGTTGGGAGGTACTCATAGGTACATATTTAAATTGATTGCCCAATGGTCATATCTAGAGAAAGTGAGAATTTTGGGTTGATTGGAAGCCACTTAAGAGCCACCATAAATCATAGAGTACACAGCTTAAAGCATTCACTACCAACACCTTCAAAAAGGGGAACTATTCTACTACACGAAGAAAGAACATGTATAATCTTTTGAAATTGTTGCTAATGCTAGAGTTCCTTTGCAAATTGTCACAAAATCAAGTGAATATTTATGGTGCAAAACAGAGTATGAATTTCCCAAACCTAAGAAACAATACTGTAGAGGGAGTGCCATGTGTAGGTATGAACTGAGGCCCTACAGATACCCTGTCACATCTCTAGCAATCCATATAGGGGATTGTAATATTTTCTTAGAGACGTTGCAACAATCATCAACTAGGGTACTAGATGCTTCCTACTTCAACTATATCTTATCTAATTTGGTGCCGACTCTGCTCAGAGTTTCTCTATTGATATTTGAAGATTCTATGATTCCTTTATTTCTATGTTTCCCAAAGAAGAAAACTAGGAAAGTGTTGCCAAGATATATTTAGAATCAGGTTCTTAAAGACTCCTTTCCACCATTGTTCAATAGTAAGTTTGGTACTCTCTCAATTTTTGTCAGTTTGCTTGAAAATATATGCCCCCTTATCCCATAACCCCAACACATATGAACATCTATTGAGGATATGTTACATAGTTTACTCATGAGCTTTGCAAAGTTGGCACTAGGAGGGGACTTCAAATCATCTTTGCATAATTTGATCCCAACTGAGGGTTTCATACCTAGCCACTGTCCAGAGAAAGGTAGATATCTTTGGTTGTAGATTTTGTTTCTATATTTGATACCAAAATTTTCTCCCCTCGATAATTTGAACTCCAATAACTAAAGAGTAGGTTTCTTTGAGGTTTAAATTTCCTCCCATGATATGGTTCCATGGAAGTTGACTCTGATTCACCTTTGTTGAAGTTTTAACCATATCACTTCACTATAATGTTGAGGGGAAGAAGAGGCCATTTTTCCTTATTATCCCAAATTCTCCAATCCCATGTTGAAGTGCTAGTGTCCCAATATTAAGACACTAAGGTTTGATTCCAGGTCAAGAAGGAGATTCTATGATCCTTAAGGGCTAGATAGCCCTGAATTTTCTGGATATGCTACCAAGCAACATCCAAGAATAGGTAAGTTTTACCATCTCGTATTTCTAAAAAATGTTCTTGAATTAGAGTTTGATTTTACTAGTGATTATTCCTATCTTCCTCGAAGGTCTATTTGGGATTGTAGATATGATTCCTCTTTACTGAGAGACTATGCATGTCCTTTAAGAATGATCCTTTGTTGAATTTGCACCATGTTGGATTCTTATTCTCTCTTGATTTTGAATACGTTTTCCAATACATCTTTGTTCCACTACATTAGTTTGATTTTGAGGTTTTTTAGCCTTTGTTGAAATCTGTACAACAATGACCCCTAATGGATTTCAACTTCCTTCCACCAGCTAATAATGTTGTTGATGAAGTCTAGGTGTTTAATCGAAAAAATTTCAAATCTGAATGGTCACTTGTTGGGAGGTACTCATAGGTCCATATTTAAATTGATTTCCCAATGGTCATATCTAGAGAAAGTGAGAATTATGGGTTGGTTGACAGTCCACTTAAGAGCCACCATAAATCATAGAGTACACAGCTTAAAGCATTGACTACCAACTCCTTCAAAAAGGGGAACTATTGTGCTACAAGAAGAAAGAACAAGTATAATCTTTTGAAATTATTGCTAACGTTAGAGTTCCTTTGCAAATTGTCACAATATCAAGTGAATATTTAAATTTGTTTGGGGTTGCTAGGACATCCACAAAATCATGCAAATGGCTCTTATTCCCATCAACAACGAAATGAGTAAATACATTTCAAATAGATGGCAAATTATTTGGGTATTTGTTTTGTGTTTTCATTCAATAGCAATTACATTTGTATACCAATGCTAACTTGACTATATAAACATTTTAATTGTTCCTTTTAGTGAAATTAATTACTGTATGGTTAACAGGGTCGCTATTCACGAGGCCATGGAGCAACAAACAATATCTAAGTGTACAGTAGACTTGTATTTGCTTCCATCGCATAGCATACTTTTAATAAAATTGATCCCAGGTTTTATTGCGATCGTGCTTGTACCCTAAGATACTATTTAGAAAACATTTGAGGTTGCAAAAACACACTAGCATAAGATTTTATGGTATCAGATTTTAGAGGTTGAAAAAATATGGTATCATATTTTAGAGGTTGAAAAAATATGGTATCAAATTTATTCATTTTATTTTATCACTGTTACACATAAACACACTAACATCTCCCCCAACCCGTGAACTGTAGAGTACCTTAGTTCTCTCTGTTCAAAGACATTTATGTAGACTCTAGAACTCCCACTGAGATCTTGTTTCTCCACAAACTGGAAGGAGATCCAGTGGAAACATACAAGGCACTGCAAAAATTCAACTCATTGGCATCTAGCTCACAAAGATTTCTTCTTCCAAGATACAGCTTGAAGTTGGAGAATTCAACAGCAAGCACTCTTCCCTATCTACGGGGAGCAATGACATTATAGTGAGCATATTTTGGGGGTTCCATTCACATTGGATTATATGGGGTAGGTCCGCAAGATAGACATTTTGTTACACCCATGACCAAAGCATCTGCATATAAAAGAAACAGAAATGCCCCACTCCATAACCATTTGCAATATCTGAATTGTACACGCAGTAGGTGACATCAAATTCATTTAGCTCAGGAACTACTCGACCCTGTGATCAAACAAACAATAGAAAAGGTTGGGATTGGTTCCTAAAATTTTCAAATGAAATACATACATTTAGAAATGAAAAGCCAATCTAGAGGTAAATGAGGAACATCTGCAAGTGATCATTAAGAATGGAACTGAGGTTTGTGCATTGCAAGTGGATATTTTCCTGTGTAAAAATTTGGATGGCAAAATGAAGATCAAGGATTGACACTTAGGACTACACCTACAACAATCAACACAATTAAGTCATTAATTGGCCACTTCAATTTTTCCCCAAAATATGTTTTTGAGATTATTTTGGAATGTTGTAAAGATTCACCCTGAAAATTGATAGAGGGACAAGATGCAAATGTTGTTAGTTCATCAAGCATTGAAGCTTTGCAGTCCGAAAATGGGAATCTGAATTCTTCAGAGGTACATAGCAATTCTGGGCTATCAGGATTGAAAGTTACAAGAATGTCAGAATTGTGCCTTAATAGAACAAGTTACAGTCACAACTTAAAGATTAACAGGGGTTTCATAAATAAATCCTAAATATGATGAGTTGTTTATAGAGAAGAACAATAGACACGGAAATACAGAGAGGATCTTACCAGAGGTCATGCACCTATGGGTAAATTATCATGTAGAAGAGGAAAACTCAACCATTATAGTGTTGCATGACACTATCACTTCTGGCAGAAATTGTTAATTCTAGGCTTTTACAACATAACTTCAACACCCAGCCAAAGTTTATAGAACTGGGGATTCATATAAACATGTTCTAAAAGGATTACACAGTGTTGACACCAGGTCTAAAGAAAATTGACATTTTTGATAAAAGGTCCTAAGAAAAAGAATCATCTCTAAAAGGGTTGAAATAAAGATTTTTATATAAAAATACATTATAAAAACCCATGTTTATAAAGTCCGCCAACAAATTTATGGATAGGTTAAGCCCCGGTCAGGTTTCGTCGGCGGAGATAGCATAGATCCAAATCAACGGTCTATATTAACCCCGCGTCGCCAAAGTGATCGTCAACAAACGGTGGAGGGTGGTAGCGGACATAATACCACCAAGGCACGTGTCCCACATTCATTCATCCGCGCTTGGAGAGAGTGGTATCGGAAACCACCATAACACCGCGCGGAACCACCCATTACAGAAAGATGGGAAAGATCTCTTACGTGGCAAGATGGGACCTAACAGGTGGCGAACAAGGAATGGATTGATAAGACCGTGGCACGTGGCACTATACTTTGCATGGATCGGAAGGCCAATACATGTTTCAATCAAATCAAAGGCCAGCATTTCATCCGCGGCCAGGAACATGCGCACGGAATATAAAGGAGAGCGGTCGCGGAGAATAAACTGCCTTGACAGGTGTCAGCAGATGGTGCATCCGCGCGGGTAGCAAACCGGAGAAGGAAACCACCTTTTCGATCGCGGATACCGCCGGTGCAATAAAGATGGACAAGATCTGACGGTTCAAAATGATGGTTCAAAGATCAATGGTTGAAAATGACCCACGTTCGTAAAAGTGCAAGAAGGTTAAGTCTAAGAAGGCTTATATAAAAAGAAAGGGCTCCACATAACGGCATTTTATATGTGTCGTTATCCTGGAGAGCTCCGAAGACTGGTGGAAGCCGGCGATTGCGACAGAAGGCGAAAAGCAAGCACTTACAGGTAGGGTCTGGTGACCTGTCACTCTCTTTAAACGGAAATTTGTTTAAAAGAAGCATCTAGATGGAGACTGTACAAGATATAGACGTTTTTAGGTCGAAAGATGCCCTAGAAGACCGAGATGAAGACGTTTTTGATACCCTTCTTAGGTTCCCAGTCTCCGATGTAAAAGTGAAGTTATCTGAGCTGTTAAAAGAGGGTATAGACCCGCATAGAGTTCACCAGTCGTCTCTGATAGCTTTTTGCCCTGACCAATTTCCTGTTTTCCCAGAATTCGTCTCCTGGTGTGCTGAAAACTATTCACAGGAAGAAAAAGTTGTTTTAAACAGTCAGAAAACTAGAGCCATCTGCAAAATTGAGCCAGCCGAAGTGTTTAGAGCCCTAGAAATAGATTTGCCCCGAACCCTCGACCCTGAAGTTTTTTCTGAGGTATCAATTATTGAAAATTTTCACCATGCCTCTCAGAGTGATAGAGAAGTGTTTCTGTCGACGTGTCTCAGACCAGAAACTAGCCTTTCTGAACTCCCTTATCCTTTAGATATCAACCTGTTTAATGTGAATACCCAGTTGGTCTTGACACTGTTGGCCGTAGTTTTAGGGTTAGATTCGGATTTGTATATAACTGAGTTTCAATTGAGTTTATTGTACAGAATAAGTATAGTCCAGTTGGGAATTGACGAAAGTCAAATTCCCCGACTAAATTTTGAAGCTTTCATAGCCGAAAGGATACATGACCAGATGGTCAATTTTTCCACACACAGACATTTCAGGTTTCAAGCATTTTTAATGAAAATGATTATGGTATCCAGCCAGGAAGAATTACAGTTCCCAGAGATTGTTTTTGCAACTCCACTGGAAAACAATATTTTCAATTTCATCAATTACATGCTCTCGACGATCTTTAAGATGATTTTCGGAAAAAGTCTGCCTAGGGTATTGCCAGAAATGCAGGTATCAATGCAACTGAATACAGAGTATGCTACAGGAGACTGGTTTTTATCAAAAGATAGTACAGTGGTCAGATTGTATGGGTTCAAGCATAAACCCTATGTGCTACCAGCATTCCTCACCTTGAGGATTTTTGCCTTGGAGTTTTTAAGACAGAAATTGATTGTAGAAGATAACAATTTTTTAGTCCACAGACAAGCAACGGACATTAAGTACCCTTTCACATTAGGTCCGTTTACAATAAAGAATAAGAACGCTGCTGTATATATAGAGAAATTGTTAAAAGATATGAATTTCGAGACAGATGCAGCATTGGAATATGACCCATTAAATATCATATCCAAAAGAAGAATTGAACATCGTATTAAGCCTCTGAATCATCAAACTGTTGAAGGGATGGCAGACACAGCCAACTGGCTCGAATACAAAGAAGAAATTATCCCAGACAAGTCCGACATAGAAAGGTCATTGGAAGAAGCAATGGCAGAAACAGAAAGCGAAATCAATACTGCATTAGTAGGGTCCAAAAGACCTATACAGGACGTTATGATTATTGATGATGAAGAGACAGAAAAGGGAAAACGATTGAAAACTGATGAGTCACAGGAATTGGCAACCATTTCAGAAGAAGCAAAAGCTACAGAAAATGAAATACCCGAGGTTACAGTGAGGGAATACAATATTGAAGAGACCTCTGTAGGGGATGATGTAAATAGACCTAAAAATTTCATGGATGTATTTAATGAACATAGTAAAAACAAACAGGAATCTGCGAAACAAACAAGTCTATTGTTTCCAAAGGTCAGAAATATATCAAACAATGAAGTGAGCTTATTCACCAGCAGGAACATCAAAGAAAATTCTTTAAAATTTTCAGTTGTGACCAAAGACAAGATCTCAGAGATGAGTGTAGATTTGTCGAAGATAAATGCCCCTGATAAAATTTTGTTACATAGACAGGCTGGAGAGGTTATATACTCAGACTATTTGGGAGCCACATTGAGAGCAAACAAACTAAAGAATTCAGTAGAAAAATTAAATAATCAGTTGAGGCAAGAAAAGGCAGAGAATAAGTCTCGACAACATCAAATTAAGAAGCTGCAAATGGACCTAACTAATAAAGATGGAGCTGCAGCTACCAAACTGCTCCAGGAGAAGGAAGAAATGATTTTAACATTGAGACGAAAGTTAAAAATCCCAGATGCTGTACTCATTCAAGGTGCAGAATTGACTATATTAGAAAAAGAGAAAGAAGAGTTATCTAACGAAGTCAATGATGTCACAGCTAAATTGTTAAAGCTGTCTGACGAAAAGGACTATTGGGAAAAAGAAATGTTCATTTTGGAAGAACAGTTGGCAACAGTGAGAAAACAACTAGCAGAGAACAGTCAGCAGCAAGTACAGGCAGGCCCAGAAGAAGATAAAAATGGTGTAGATGGGATTTTACAAGCAATGTCACAAATAAGTTTAAAGGATAATGAAATCAAATTATTGAAGGCAGAAATACAGAAATTAAAAGAAGAAAATGAAGCAAAAGAAAAAGAAATAAAAACCTTGCAGGCAAATAATCAGGAATTGAGCAGTAATAATAAAGGATTGGCTGCTCATGCAACAGGACAAGCTGCTATGCAGGGATGTAAACATATGGTATGGGACCAGATCATTAAAGAAGTTGAAAAACTTAGGCCGTATCTGGATTATATAAGAGTTAAGGAAAAAGTAGCCAAAGATGCCTTCAACAGTTGCCAGGCAGTCAGGGAAAGCTTAAACAGAAAGCCGAAAGAAATAGCCCAGAGAGCAATTACATTTTTAAACAGTTTATCCGAGGCAGACCTGACGGCCATGAGTATAACAAACAGAATTTCTGTCATCACTTGGGCCAGAAGGATCTTGGGCAAATACTCCCATATCGAAAACATCGAGACCAAAGCAGGAGAAATAAGGAAGGAAGTAATCCAGTTCAAAAAGCAATTTGACAAGTTAGTGAACAAGGGATTCCCATCTTTCTGGAACGAAGATAATGAATTAATTCCTCAGAATGATTATAAAAGATTATTGTTTGATATCAGGATGGATCACCGAAAATTCCAGCAGATAGATCACATGCTCACAGGAAAAATCCTAATGGAGAAAATGTCAGGGGAATTTGAAATTTTAAATATGCTGATTTCAACTTGCGCAAACCTTCTTCCTATTTCTTATGCAGGTCATATCGAGATGCGAGTCTTGGTGAAAGAAATGACCAGTTATGACCTACCCACGGCTGACCAGTGGAATTATGTAGAGAAGTACGGAAAGACCAGATATTCTGTTCATACTTAAATGCATTTGAAATTCTTGCCATGTGGCAAAATGATGATATCCAAAAATCTTGCCAAGTGGCAAAAAGACTTTTTATTTTAAATTTGTAATATTATTTGAAAGATAGTTATGGGTTACTCGAAGACAGTTATCTTTAGTTAAATATTTTTAATTATTAGTTAGAAGAAGCAGTTATGTGGAGCTTCTTCTAAAAATTTTGTATAAAAGACAATGGAGGTCATTGTTGAAGGTTTTGGAAAATTTTTGAGAAACAAGTATGTTTTGAAGTTTTTGAAATAAAGGCAGTACAGTGATGATACCTATCTTTTGATACAGAGATTCATGAGTTAATCAGTCTTGCAGTCTGTTATTTTCCTTATCCTTATATGTGCATGTTTATTTTCTTCGTTATATCTCCCATGGTGTTTTTCTTCTATATTTAAATGAACATTTGAAATAATTTGAGATTCATACTGGTTATGCCTCATTTTATCTGCATTTAAATATCCATTTTATTCTCCAAAGTTGACAATAGATTTATCCTGGATAGATACCTGTTGTTGATGGAATGTCTTTACTTCTTTCTATGTCGCCTGAAAAATCAAATTGACTGTAACATGATTACTATCTTGCCTCTGTGAAAATCTATATGGTGAAATCTCTTGCTGGTTTATTATACCTTCTGAAAGCTTTGACTCCATGCCCAATGTTTATTGTTTACCCTTTTCGACCAGAAAATATCTTTTGAGAAATTTTAAGGAAACCTTTATATATTTTAGCCTTCATATATATATCCTGAGAGAGCCCTCTCTGGTAGAGAAAATGGCTATTTCTTCTACCTAAAGCTTGGTTTGAAATAGGTTACCTTAGGTCTTATTTTCTTACAACCGGAATAAAATCTAAGTGCTAACACACAGTAACAAGATAAAATCAAAGATTGTTGAACTTATGCGCACAGTTTTTCTGCATAAGAGGGGAAGACTTGGTGTGATTATATCTTAATCATATGCTTCATCCAAGAGAAATCAAATGGTTGCAACAGGCTGTGTACTCAGCTCTGATCTAGTGGGTGTTGCACTTAATTATAGTACAGGTGGCTAAATAATGAAGATCCTTCAATCAATTGCAGTCCATATGAAGAAGACAAAAATAGTTTTAATCATTGTGCAAAAAAAGGGATTCCATGACTGGGTGCATAATTTGAATCCTTTGGGAACTAACAAGGTTATTGTGGTATAGACAAAGCCTTAATACATACCTCACAAGCCAATCAATTACAAACTGAGGGTTTTGGTAAGTTGAACTTACGGTTCATTGTACAAGTAGAGGTGGCACCTAGAACAAAACATCTCTAACTAAAGCATTATTTTCAGTGTTTTTCATTATCCAGATTGGTGTTGAAGTTACCTAGAGTTATTGCACATTTTAAAAGTGTGCAAACTGACAGTTAATGGGTGACACATTTATAGATAAAGACTACTGATAGAACTAGTCAAACTAATGGCCCTACTTTGGAGTCTCAAAGACAGTTTGTCAACAGCAGTTAAAGGCCAGGCTTAGACAGAAGTTAGAAAAAACAGTAGTCAAATATGCCCTAGTTTATTAAACACAAGCTGGTAGCCATGATCCTTTTAAAGATCAGTGGAGGGGTGCACCTGTGGAGTGAGACTCCTGTTTATTTTAGTTAGAGTAATGGTCCTATTTTAGTCTTCAAAATAGAACATGCATTGTTGATTCTATCTTAGACATAGTTCGTTGTTTGTGAGGAAAAGGCATACTAGATCCCTGTTATCTGAGGTTATTACATTAGTTAGTGATGTATGGGCTAGCAGTTGAATATGAGATACCACCAATGAGATTTCATTTGATCAGTGATATGTATTCATATGTGGAAGTGCCCTCCTAAACAGATCCATGCATAAGTATAGTTGAACAACGATAAGGATAGTGTTTCCAGAAAATAATGGCCAATCAGTTCATTATGTTTGGACACCATGCACATGCTTTTGAACCTACGGTGCATTGACCTAGGTCATTACGCCTATAAATTAATTTTCAATGCTCTTTGTAAAGGTTCGTAATATCAGAGATCACCTATTGTATTTACAGATGGAAATTTGTAGTTAATCTCGAAGGGTTGTGCATTGTTGGTCAAGAAAACAAGAGACTCCATTGATGTGAGCCTGGCATTATATTATAAGTATCATTGTACTCTATTGGCATATTACCAATAATAGAAAAGCTATTTTTCACTAAAAAAAGTTGAGTATAATATCATTACTAGTCATATGACAAAAACTCAAAAACTAGCTAAAATGGAGGCAATATATTTGTAAAATCCTCTAAAAAAGAATACTAGCATACCTCTGTTCTAGAAATTCCCATGAAATTCTGATGTAATTCTTATAGTGGATTCATTCAACCCCATTCTGTTGTAATTCTTAAAGTGGATTCATTCAACCCCATTATGTTGTACCCACTATCATGTACATCAAATTATAGATTTTTTGCTATCCAGTTCTCTTGTTTTGGCTTCCCTGATGATTGGATGCGATCTTTATAGGGAAAGAAGGGTGCCTGGATTACAAGTGTTTTTCCATTATCACTAATTTATATGGAATAATATGTTACTTCTTGCAATTCCAGCAGAAGTTGCTTCATGGTATGACACAGGGAGTTTGGTTTCTAGTTGTAATTGATAAAAGTAGGATTGTGTTTGAAGCTTGCATCATCAAGATACTAACACAGGAAATACCCATTATGAGTTTCCCATATCTTTCTTATTCTCTTGTAGAACTAATGGGTAAGCTAGAACTGAGATTCCCAACAATATATTCCCCAGTATTTAACAGGTTCCTAAGTGTTATAGCTTGGAAGTAGTTAATAGGTTCACATGTGCTTCAATTGATTGTGTTCACCATATGGTTTAACTTAAATTCATATTGATTCCATGAGTCCAAGTGAGGTACTTGGAATTTGGATTTTATTCAGTATGGGCAGGTGTAGTCTCTTTTCTACCACCTTCCAAATATTGGTTTCCGCTACACATTCTCTGCAGCCATTTCTTTGTGTTACCGTTCAAATAGATAGGCAGGTTATTTGAGTATTTGTTTTATGTTTTCATTAAAGAGTAAATACATTTCAAATAGATGGCAGATTATTTGGGTATTTGTTTTGTGTTTTCATTCAATAGCATTACATTTGTATACCAATGCTAACTTGACTATATAAACATTTTAATTGTTCCTTTTAGTGAAATTAATTATTGTATGGTTAACAGGGTCGCTATTCACGAGGCCATGGAGCAACAAACAATATCTAAGTGTACAGTAGACTTGTATTTGCTTCCATCACATAGCAGACTTTTAGGAAAATTGATCATCTGATCATCACATAGTAGACTTGTACAACTGAGTTTTGAGGAGTTTGGGTCAAATTTTTTCTTTCATAACTCTTTTAATATCATCTTCCAACTCATTAAACCCAATGTAGTTTATCCCTTATTCAAAATCACCAGTCTTCAAAAATAAGCAGCGGACTGTGTTTTAAATTTTTAATATCATCTGCCAGCTCATTAAACAATAAAAGACTTATTATGGTTTATTTCCATACCTGTATCCTTGCAATACAAGTTCAATAGATCCTTTAGTTTTTCCTTTGCTACTTATTTCAACAAGATTCCAACATATTATGTTCATTTAGTACATCACTAACAAATCTTTATTAATACTTTAGATTTGACTGCAAGTTTTGTGTTCTTTCCTTGTAGGAACATGAAAGTTTTCAAAAGTTATGTGAAGAAAAGGAATAGACCAGAAGGGTGCATAGCTGAAAACTACACTGTGGAGGAATCCATCAAATTTTTTGTTGGATATGTTGAACGTATGGAATATATTGGGAGCATGCGTAGTAGAAATGATGCTTGGGATGATGAATAAGGAGAGGTTGGTGACTATGGGAAGGCCTTATCTAGTGGAACTTCTATTGAATTAGATGATACTAGTTTGTTACAAGCACACAGATGGGTCTTGCAGAACATGGATGAAGTTCAACCTTGGATAGAGTAAGTAATAAGAAAGATCTTATAAACTCTTTTTTTATTAGAATATATCAAAATATCTTGAAAAAATTGCTCATTGAAATGATTGGAAATTAGGATGCACTTGACTGAAATCGTAAATAGAAACATCCAAGCCAAAAAAGATGAGGCCTTGTTACAAAAGCTCCATAGCCAACAATTTAGTGATTGGTTAAGAAGGAAGGTAATGATATGTTCTTTATATTATAATTATTTATAATTATTTGAACAAGACTGTTATGATGTATGAAACTAAGATTATGTTTATATAGTTTGGAATTGCATGATTTTCTAACGACATTTAATAATTTACAGGTGGATGGAAAAGAGAACATATCTCATAACCTTAAATTTTTGGCACGTGGCCCAAGGAAATATGCAACTAAGTATGATGGCTATTTAATCAATGGGTGTATATTTCACATTAGAAGCATAGAGAATGCTAGGACCACCCAAAATAGTGGTGTGTGCATAGATGCACAAACATTAATGAGATCAAGTGCAAAAGACAAAAATCCTATATGTCAAACAACAACATATTTTGGAGTGATCCAAGAAATCATCATATTGGACTACTATTGTGTGCAATATCCATTGTTCAAATGTGATTGGGTAGATGTACACAAGATGAGTGGATTGAAAGTTGATGAAATTGGTTTTACATTGGTGAATTTGAAGATATGCTTAAGTAAGGGAAGAGTGCAAGATGATCCATTTATTCTGGCATCACAAGCGAAACAAGTATTCTATATACAAGATCCCATAGAGAATGATTGGTATGTAGTTCTGACATGCCCTCCAAAGGGAAGAAATAGTAACACATATGAATTGGAGTATGCAGATTTGTCAAACGTTACAGACTTTGAAGAGACAAAATGCAAAGAAGATGAAGCTATAGGTGATGGTGACATGGATTATGTTCGAAAAGATTGTGAAGGCACCTGGTTGGAAATTGATAAATGAGTACTATTCATGATTTATTTATCCGTTCTCATTGAATTTATATCTATGAAAAATAAAATTACATTTTCACTCTTCATTGTTTTGAATGTACCTGTATCAATTAATTGACTATATTGTTTACTTGAATGCCATTGTTAAAGTTGCTTAGATGGCAAGCATTGTTGAAGTTGCTCAAAGGAAGTCATGTCATGGTTTGGTTTTTGTTCTCATTATGGTAAAATGACTAATATATTATATGCTACTATTTTATGTTTGTTATATAGCTCCAACTTTAAATTTTTTCTTCAAATCATAGTATAAGTGGCTATTTTAAACTATTCTAATTTTTACCCTTTTGTGGGAGATAATGACAACTTTGTATAGAATATAATGAATTTTTATGTGTTGATAGCTAGTTGTTCTTAAGGGATGGTAAATAACCACCCTAGTAGGTGGATTTAAGAGCATTTGTAATCTACACCTATATATGCATTTAATTGTGGTTATTAACCTCTAAAAGTTTCTATAAGGGAAGTTTAAAACTACCCACGTAGGTTTCTATAATGAAATTTCAAACCAGGCCCATAATTTTTTATAACGGAGGTTTGTAATCACCTCCAGAAGTCTTAAAGATGGTTTTTGAACTTCCCTATATACTGTTACAGTTTGGTGCCACACCCCCTCTGCAAGTTGCTATGAGGGGGGGTTCTAAAGTGTCCTCGTATATTGCTATGACGGGGGTTCTAAATTGATCCTCTACGTAGGTATGGGGAGGTTATCAATTGATATTGTAGGTGGTTATGAGGGGGGTTATAAATTGACCTTGTAGGTGTTTATGAGGGGGATTGCTAACTTCCACCATAGCTTACGATGAGGGGGGGGATTCGGAACCCCCCCTGTAGATCTCTACAAGGGGGGTATCAAATTGCCACAATAGGAATCTACAAGGGGGGTTCCAAATAACCCCTATAGACATATACGACGGGGGTTCTAAATTGCCCCTATAGGACTCTACGAGGTGGGTTCACAACTGCCCCTATAAGTCTCTACGAGGGGGGTTCTAAACTGCTCCTATAGGACTCTAGGAGGGGAGTTCACAACCGCCCCTATAAGCCTCTACGAGGGGGGTTCACAACCGCCCCTATAAGCCTCTACGAGGGGGGTTCTAAACTTCCCTTATAGGACTCTACAAAGGGGGTTCCTAACCGCCCCTATAGGACTCTATGAGGGGGGTTTGAAACTGCCCCTGTAGGCCTCTATGAGGGGGGTTTGAAACCGCCCCTATAGGACTCTATGAGGGGGGTTCACAACCACCCCTATAATCCTCTACGAGAGGGGTTCTAAACTTCCCCTATAGGACTCTACAAGGGGGGTTCCTAACCACCCCTATAGGAATCTACGAGGGGGGTTTGAAACCACCCATGTAGACCTCTACGAGGGGGGTTCCAAACCGCTCTTGTAGGACTCTATGAGGGGGGTTTTAAACTACCCATGTAGGCCTCTACGAGGGGGGTTCAAAATCACCCCCATAGCTCTCTATGAAGGGGTCTATGAGGGGGGTTTAGAGCCGCCTCCTTAGACCTCTATGAGGGGGGTTCAAAACCACCCCCGTAGGTCTCTATGAAGGGGTCTAAGATGGGGTTCTAGAACCACCTCCGTAGACCTCTACGAGGGGGGTCACAAACTGCCCCCAAAATTCATTTTTGGGGTCGGTTCCAATCTCATAAAAAAACCACCCCTAAAGGGAAAAAATGTTAACATCGGTGCCTTTAGGGGCAGTTTTTCCAAAACCGCTCCCAAAGCCAACCCCCCCTCCCCCCCCGTAGGTCACTTTTGGGGGCGGAAGACAACCCCCTCTAAAGGCTAAAAAATTAGTAGTGAGAAATTTGTTGGTTGAGGTCTACGCTTACCTGCTCCTGACGGTGCGTGAAATGGTCACTCGTAGCTCCAACAATTGACAATTGAAAATCTGCTCCAAATGGAAATTCTTTCTCCCCAAACTTGGTAAATGACAGTGATAACTTTTTGTGGTCATTTTTTCTATTTTATAAACAAAAAGAGAATATTCTTTTTCAAATTTAGATGCTCTATGGGTTATTTGCTATAGTTTGGATTATTTTACTGCATTTGAATACCCAGTTGACTATTTGACCTAGTTTTCAAGCATGCAGGAGATGTTAAGTATTTCATTTATGCCATTCTTACATCGTAGCGATCTTGTTAGGTATGAACAACCTGTTGAATATTTTTGTTGTTATTTTTTTGCCGTTAGAATTCGATTATTTAATGATGACGAGATGACTCTTTGTTCTTTCTCATGCTCGTGAAAACATGAGAATAAGTCACCGAGTTATGATTTATCACTTCTATGGGCTTGTTAAAATCCTATAGAAAAGGAACCCCCTAGAGTCTATCTTTAAGCTATTTTCAGGCTCTCGAAATATGAAAATATCGCCAAGTGAACTTGTCGCATTCATGCTTGGTAAAGTATTTGAACGGTCGTCTCCTCGGTGATAGTTTACCCCTTTTTTGGACAAGAGGGCACTATTTATGAAAAATGAATACTCCAACCAATCATGACTGGAAAAGTCCTCTCTCACGTTGTTTTACCCTTTTTTAGGTGAAGAGGCTAACCTTACGAAAAAGGACCATTAGAGTCTTCTTTAGTTCTTTTCAGACTCTCTAAACATGAAATGACAACCGAGTTTACCTTCTATGGACTTGTTAAAATTTGACATTGAAGGGCCCACTATGGGATGAACCCCTCCTCTCCTAGGTTCATAAAATATTTGGGATTGGACTCATCTATGAGATGAGCTATACCAAGCATCTGGTTACCCTCATCAAGCTCGGAAAAAATACATGAGGCACTCATCAGTTATGGTGGGGAAAAAGGAAAGCTTTTATGTTACACTTTTTATCAGTGGTAGTACCTAGTCGTTCTTGAACATGGTACTCATTTGCATTTGCATACGACACTTGAATCATCCATTAGTCCATTTTTTTTTCCCATTTCGTGAGTCTTGTTACTCCCTTAGGTCATCCAAAGAATACTTCCATCATCAATTGCATTAGGAACAACGTCATTCTCGTCATGTCAATACTTCCAAGTCATGCCATGCCCATGTTCAAGAACACTTTCACCACTCATTATCTATAGTCAGTGGTGAGCTCTTAGAATGGATGCCTAATAAGGGCAGCTAGACCAGGAGCCTACTTTAATTATCAACACGGGGGACGTACAAACTTTAAAGGTGCTGGCACTATATGTGCTCTTATAGGATAGTCTTTGTCGTGGTTGGGTGTTGGCCTCAATGTTTAAAGGGTTGCCTAAAAGAAATTGAATAAGCGGGAAAAGGATTGCCTAATCTATGTATGAGAAATACCTATGCTGGGAAGTTCAAATGCTGAAAACAGTAAATCTATGTTAAGGAATTTAAATGCTGAAAATAGTAAATATATCTCTAAGAATTGACTTGTTAAAAACAGTAAATTTATACTATGAAATTGAATGCTGAAAACGTAGCAGATATATTCTAAAAGAATGAAAGTTGGATCTTTAATCTAAGAAGCAATTACTGTAAATCGAATGCATAAAACTAGAAGTCTGGTCTAACCAATTCAATTGCCAAAACCAAGTTCAGAATAACATTATCTAGTGCTATGAATTAATCAAAACTTTAAGAAGTGTATCATTAATTAACCACTGTACTGAAAGTAAGCACTCTTCATGAGCAACTGTAATAATGAAAGAGTGCATGAGCTTTAAGATCTAGATCACTGTTTCAAAAGCAATGCGAGCACATAGGGAAATATATGCTTAAAATTTGTCTTGGAAGAATGTTGCTACAGGACTACTGAAACAACGTTACCAAACTACAAAATGCGTTATAACCAACTACGGAATCAGAATGGTCGTTTTACTACAGAAATCAAAGCGTACTATTTAACGCCATTTAAATACTTTCACATGCAATATAGATTCAATCAATGTAAAGAACATAACGAAAATACCTGAACAGTAAGATATCGTGACTTATGTGTTGGAGGGGCCCTCTCCAACCCATGCTCAAGAGTGAAGAAACTTATATACGCTGAATGGAAAGTAACATCTAGTCTTTATTCAAAATAGTACTCCATAGTTTAAAAATAAGGTATGTATCACGACTGTCTCAGCAATATACAAACGTAAAATGATTGTTCTCAAAAATGGCAACAGGATCCCCTCTCTAACCGAGAGGCCCATATATATATGCCTCTAATGCTTAACCTAACAATATGTCTAATTGCTGATTCTGTTTGAACAGGAGTTCTCTCTAGAAATCAGGGAAAAAGGCGCTGAGCTTTGTATGATCTTCCAGTCCTTCGCTTGATTTGCATGTTTGTCCCTTAGTGTACCTGGACCTGCTCAATCATATTCGATTTTCACATAATTATTTTATTGAACATGCTTTCAAACATATAAGAATAATATTTAAAACAACTTCATTAAATAATCAAGGTAAATCATTTCTCCCACAAAACAAGTGTATTTCTTCACCCTTTCTTGTGCTTTACCGTGGGGAAAAAGGCTATCAGATACCTGTAACTTGGACTCGTCAGTCAGTACACCTTCCACCATGTCGGTGTACTTTGAGTCAGTCTTGTATGTTACTATACCATCTGATCTATTCAAAACATATTTTATCGTGTTTCATGTTGATGATGGGGGATTCATCATGGCCCTCCTTCGATGGATTCATCCTTTCCGACTTCAACACATCATCCAAGGATTGAATCTAGAAATTAATCGAGTACCTTGGGCCTGCATGCCTCAATGGAAGGATTCCTCGCTTTCAACATGAGTTGACATCATTGACTCTTGATTGAAAGATCCCATTGAGCATTCAACTTCAACTCATTAATTCGCACTCAGTGGTATGTACTATGATACGTTGGGGATCATCGACATTAATGGTGATTTCCCTTGCACTTGTTAATGGTATACATCAATGACCGGTAATCAAGTGGTTTCTACCATGTTTGACGTCAAGACATTCGTAATCACATGGATAGATTCGTATCATTGCGGTTTCAATTTGAAGACCTCGGGGAGTCATGTTTTACCCAAGTTGCGATGTAGATTGTTTCGGGTCATATTACATGAATCCACTTTTCTATTGGTCGTGGTTGTGTTATCATCTCATCATGGATCTACACTTGTGTCTAGTAGCCATGATTGTGTTAGGTCGGTCATTACTACCATGGATCTACATTGTATTGGTCGGAATCCATGTTGTGAGTCATATGAGACTGTGTACTCAGAGTTAGTTGTACTACAGCAACATCCTTAGTCCAACAAGTCCATTGCCATTCCTTCTATCAAAGCATTTCACCTGTCAAGTTCCAACAGCTTCATGCTTTGGGGGGCATTCTGTTACACCTAAATATTTCCATCATGATAGTCGGTGTAAACATTCCTTGAAGTTCATTTGACTAAGTCATCAACTTGGAAGAGATACTATCATTCTCCTGCTATAATTTGAGAGGTTGTTGCAGGTCACCTTAATGCAACCTGCGACGTCACAGGTTGTCCTCTTGCAGCCTACGACGATGTCAGTTAATTGGATAAAAGTGCATATTCGAGCCCATTCTTGAAGGTGGCTAATGTGGATCCCTATCCCTATTCTATAAGAGAGCTAGCATTCAGTTCCATAGCCCTTTGGTGAGATCCCTAACTATCTGCTACCATATCTCAACCTATCCTATCCTCTTAGTCATATATAAGTGAAGTTCATTCCCATTCCAAAGAGAGGAAGTCTATAGTATCTACATGCTGGTGAAATTAGCTTAGGATATCTCTAATCATCCCTTGAGAGATCCATACTCCCTTTGGAGGCTTTGGCATTGGTTTGATTAGAGAAGGATTTCTACGTTAAGCCTTGGTTGTAATCACTTCCTTCTATGTACTTTCCCTTATTATACAGTAATATAAATGCTTTCCACCAAATGTTATTGCTTTGATGATGTTTGTGTAGTTTTCCTGCTTAACTATTTACTTATTTATGTTATTGTGTAGATGCATTTTACTACTTGTGTTATTCTGTATTGTCTTGACAGGTTTTGCAGCTGAGATCTGAGGACCAACAAGCTTGGAACAAAACATCAAGGAGAAAGGATACATGATCTGAAAGGTAAAGCATCTAGCCACTTGATGTCTAATTAGATCTAGGAAATTATCCTATATTTTGTCTCATTTGTTCTAGTCTTGCATTAAGCTAGGGAGATCATGCCTTAAGTCCGCTCTTGGTAGATTGTCCGTCAAACAACATCTACTAGTGATCTTGTTGGAAATCCATCATCACCATGTCCTAGTTCCTTTGATAGTGATCTCACCTATGTTGGTTCAAATAAGACATCAAAGAACTACATGCACATTCTGAAACAATTTCATGATATTCACATTTTTGGATTTGTTACTCCTTTGAGTGAAGATGAGAAAGAAATCATAGCTTCTTCACATGAGATTTCATATTCAGAGTTTGGATGTGATGATGAGCCATTTGTACTTGCTTCTTCACATGAGATTTTAGATTCAGAGTTTGGATGTGATGATGAGCCAATTGTACTTGCTTCTTCACATGAGATTTCAGATTCAGAGTTTGGATGTGATGATGAGCCAATTTCACTTGCTTTTTCACATGAGATTTCAGATTCAGAGTTTGAAAGTGATGATGAGCAAGAGAGCGAAGCTTCTTCACATGGTATTTCAGATTCAAAATATGAAGATGGAGATGATGACGAGGGAATTCTAGATCCATATCCAAAAGCACATGAAGGTCTAGCTACCGATGATGAAGATGAGTGAATTGGAGATCCAGATCCACAAGAACCTGAATATCTCTCACTTGATGATTGTTGAGATATTGTAACTTCAAAGAATATTATATTTGTACTTTATTATTCTGGAGATGTTTCATTCCTCCTTGAAGATCTTATTGTATATCCGGAGATGTTTATTCCTCCATCAGATTGTGGTAACTTGGGTTATTAGACTTCCCTAGTGGGGGTCGGCCCTGTATGTGTTACGTGGGTCAAAGGGTTATTAGACCACCCTAGAGGGGTCGGCCCAGTCAGTTGTAGTGGGGTATTTAACCCAATGGTTAAATACGAGCCTACATGATTTGTGTAAAAGACAAGTCAGAGTAGTGTATAAATAGAGGAGATGTATTCCTCATTTTACACACACTCACTCACTTGAGAGTGGCACACTTATGAGAGAGAGGTCTACTATGGAGAAGGAGGAGCTTATGCTCAGGGTTACATCTTTTGTATTTTATGGTCATCTATATTGAGGAAGCTTTGCTGGGTTTTCTACCCCATGAAGGTTTCCCAGGATAAATCTGTGTCTCTTGTGTTTATGCTGTGCATGTTGTTTCTTCAATGATCCTGTATATGCTATTTTTGTGAAATGGAATGTAATGCTGCTATTTTCTGTCTTAGCATATTAAATCTTAACATGGTATCAGAGCTAACCTAAAGGAAGGCAATGTATGGCACTTACGACACTTGCTTCACTTGCAACAATTTGAAGGTTTGGGTTTTACATAGCAAAAACCAGTCATCGTGTAAATTTCACTATAAATCCATTTCTGAGATGGTTCAGGATCTGAAAAGTTTAAAGGTCGTAGATAACATCCCCAGGTACCTTGTGTCCAAAGGACACCCACAGATTCGTTGTACTTTGTTAGTTATGATCAGTACAAGTTAGGGTTTCTACCTCTTCCAGATCTCAGTCAAAATCAGGTGACCTAGGAAAAAAGGTCATAACTTGGGCTAGGAAGCTCCAAATGAAATTTCGTAAAAAGTGACAGGTAGTGCACAGACCGTACTATCTCAGGAACATTTTCAGAGGACGAAGCTAAACTAGTGACACGTGGCACGCCGTACAATTTCTCTCTCCTATTTTATCCCATAAACAGGTGACGTTGCGACACTTGGCATAACTCTCTCTCAAAAAATCCAATTGAGGCTAGACGTATCAAAATGGAAAGATGACAGGTCAGGCTAGCACAAAAAAAGTTTTCAAACCCTATGGAGTGAAAAGTTCAGAGTTACAGCAAAAACAATCAGGTACATATTTCTGTCAAAACAGAATTATTTTTGGAGCACCTTCATTCATGGCTTCCGGAATTTAGGGTTTCGGAGAAAGTTAGAATTTTTGGAATCGGAATCCATGGCTGAATGCTACTCAGGAAAATCTAAATTTAGAGTCCAAGATCGAATTTTTTGGTTGGTTAAAAGACCGGGCTTGATCAAACCCCAGTTCGGGATTTTGATCGGAAAGATGGAAAATTAGGGCTTCAGCAAAACTTGGAATTTTTGAAGTCTATAACCACGGCTGGAAGCTCCTCAGAAAAATAAGAGTTTAGAGACTTGGATAAAACCTTTTGATTGGGCAAAAGGGTGGGCTTCATCAAACCCTAGTTTGGGATCCTCTCGAGAAGATCGAGAAGTTTCGAAGGCAAATTTTGAGGGGCCAAATTTTGAAAATTTCAAAATTAAAGTATGCTAGTTTGATCAGCTCAGGAAGACACATCCTTCCATCCATTCAGAAGTGTGAAAGTTAAAGATTGAATTTTTAGGGTTTCTCTAGAAAACCCTAATCAAGCTCCAGATCATGTTTCAGGGGGAGTTGAGGCTAAGACCTTACATAAGAAGACTACAAGAAGTCTCGACAGGTATGACTTAAGGAGGTTCAGGTATGTCTTGAAATCTGATTCTTGATTAAGTTCGTAATGTGTTTGTCTTCATATTATTTATTAGTACAATCTTGATTAATGTTAGAATTGTCTTATCACCCTAGTAACAGTATGAATGCATGTGAATGATAGAAGACATTCATTGATTAGGGCTATATTATTGTACTGATGCACTGTGGTGTTGTATGAGGTTGATTTTGTCTGCTAACAAGATACAGGTACATCACGAAAGACAAATCAAGTTCCATGACCATGACAACATGAAGACAAAGACTCGTCCATGATCTTTGTTCTACTTACGAGGTATGTATGACTTTGTTCTATTATGCTTAATCTATGAGATATGCAGGTTCTAGCATAGGATCTCTAAATCATTGAAGAGAACAAAGAAGATATTGATTAGGTATGTTAGACATAACTAAGCAGGTATACTAATCCAGGTATGTTTTTCTATGTCATGTTAGAATCTTATCTTGTGTTAGGATCCCTTATATAAGTATACTTGGTATGATTGGTTATGCTTATTCATAAAGTTAGTAATCAAGGGTTTATGCATATTATGTCTCTTATCTTGGTTGATGATTTAACTAACCAGATCAAACAAGAATATGCATGAGTAAAAGAAGACTTCCCTGAAACCTTGAATATTATCTATAATCACGACTATACATTTTCAAAATTATTTAGAACTATAATGTTTTGATAACATTGAGAATATACTAATGAATGTATGTTTGTGTATGAGATCATGAGGATGACACTTGAGCATGCATAGTGGTACAGAATGAATAGAAGTTCAAAAGACATACAGAAGATCAAGCGGGAGGCAACCACACAAACATAAAAGATAAGTATTTGAGTTGTTATTTGAAATAGTAAATGATATTCCCTGTAATAGGTTGTATGCATATTTGTGTTCCTAGAATATATCATGTTGAGTGTAAACATTCATAGAGCATTGAATAGTATACTACTAATATGCATATGATTGGTAAGTTGGACAAACATTCCATTGTTGCTTGTCTAGAATGAAACCTCTTTGCTGACATGCTGAGAGCTGTGCACACTCTCAATAGTATGTTCTGGTAGAGATGGAAGGCATCTAGATAGCCACTGTATGCATACAGGATATGGGAAAGTGTTGTGCCAAAGTATTGGTCAAAATAGTTGCATAACTATGTATATGATATCTGTACGCATAATAGGTTATCATGTCAATATGATTTGATGATTATGAAGTATTACTAATCATGTACTTAATTTTGATTTGTAGGAAAGATCATGAAGAATGATGAACACCAAACAAGTGATGGATGTTCAACAAGAAGATTTACAAATCAAACAAAATATAGAAGGCTCATGGCCAGAAGATTCTCTTAGAAAGAGGAAGAGAATCATGACAAGATGTTTGCTCCAAGTGGATAGATAAAACCATTCTCTTAATGGTGTAATTAAAGAAGAAGTGTGAATCAGGTTCTGTATGGGTACCCAGGATCGATAATCAATTGATGAGCTTAATGATCACCATGGGTGATGTGGATCTCAACCTTTGCTACAAGGTTGAATATGTTTCTATACACAGATGACATGGATGCAAGAAGGAACTCACCACAGAGTTCGAATTATATTGAGGCTCATATCAGTAGACCCATCTAATGAGAGATGGCACAAATAGATATGCAGAAGATCATTCAATACAGAGTGTGAATGATGTTCATTCACAAAGGGAGAATTGACAATTTCTTGATAAGCTTGGGCTTTACAAAAACTA
The DNA here is from genome assembly GCA_027924585.1 of Larix kaempferi. Classification (NCBI taxonomy): domain Eukaryota; kingdom Viridiplantae; phylum Streptophyta; class Pinopsida; order Pinales; family Pinaceae; genus Larix; species Larix kaempferi. The sequence goes on from BSBM01001060.1 coordinate 221,061, forward strand.
AAGTTGTTCCTAACCTTTACCTTAAGGTTATGGATCATACTATTATTGTATGTAGATGATATTTTTCTGACAGGGAATGAGAAACAGATCATGAAAAGAAAGAAGAAGATGACTGAAGAAATGAAAATGAAAGATCTCAGATTGATGCATTACTTCCTAGGTCTGGAAGCATGGCAAGGCTCAGAAGGAATCTTTCTCAACTAGGGAAAATATGTTGATAAATATTAAAAGGACTTGATGTGTTGGAATGGCCACTCTCATGGATTCCAACTCGAAGCTATTAGCGGATGACTCATCAGAGTTAGTAGATATAACTCTGTACAGACAAATTATTGAGTCATTGATGTATCTAACGAATACTAGGTCATATATATGCTTTGCTGTGAACACCTTGAGTCAGTATCTAGTGGAAACTAGATGTTTTCACTTGATAGCTGCAAAGCATGTGATGAGGTACCTAAAGGATACGATAGACTTTGATCTATGTTATCTTGGAGATCATGAATTCATATGGTTACACAGATATTGATTGAGCAGAAACTGTATCAGACAGGAAGAGCACATCGAGAAGATGTTATTGTCTGGGATCAGCCATGATCTTGTGGTTTAGTAGGAAGCAGTCTAGCGTGGCTCTCAACACAAGCGGAATATATGGCTGCTTGCTCTGCTAGTTGTGAAGAAGTATGGCTTCAGGATTGTTTGACTTAGAGATAGACCCAACTATGATCCTATGTGACAAACAGAGTTGTATCAAGATGGCAGAGAATCCAGTGTTCCATGATAAGTCAAAGCACATAGAGATATGACAAGATATGGTGCCGAAAGGAACTATAAAGTTTGAATTTGTAACAAGTTACCGATGTACTAACCAAACCTCTACCGATCCGATGTACTAACCAAACCTCTACCTCAAGTAAAGTTTTCCAAGACAAACTTAATATAGTTCAGAAGGACCCTCCTCGAAAGGGGGAGTGATGTGATCACTTATGATGAGATTTCCTACATCGATAGTGAGCTCGATGATGTGGATACCTATATTGGTGATGCCGACAGAGAGGTTGGTGGATGGTCGTTAGACAGGGTCTAAGGTGACAGAGGGATTGCATCATCCTTGAACACATGTTCTAAAAAGAGCCGTAGACAGATGTCTTCGAGAATGAAGTCCTTCGTGGACATGTGAGGATTGTATCATCCTTGAACACTTGTTCTAAAGTGAGCCGTAGACAGGTGTCTCTGAGAAAGAAGAGGGATTGTATCATCCTTGAACACTTGTTCTAAAGTGAGCCGTAGATAGGGGTCTCCGAGAAAGAAGAGGGATTGTATCATCCTTGAACACTTGTTCTAAAGTGAGCCGTAGACAGGTGTCTCCAAGAAAGAAGAGGGATTGCATCATCCTTAAACACATGTTCTAAAGTGAGATAGATATGTATGTCTTCGAGAATAAAGTCCTTGGTGGACATGTGAGGATTGGATCATCACTGGACTTCAGTCCTAAAGAGAGCTGTAGACATGATGTCTCCGATAATGAAGTCCTGAATGAACAGGTAGGGGATTGTATCTTCCCCGGACTTCGGTCCCAGAATTGAGCCGTAGACATGATGTCTCTGATAATGAAGTCCTGAATGAACATGTAGGGGATTGTATCTTCCCTAGACTTCGGTCCCAGAATTGAGCCATAGACATGATGTCTCCAATAATGAAGTCCTGAATGAACAGGTAGGGGATTGTATCTTCCCCGGACTTCGGTCCCAGAATTGAGCCGTAGACATGATGTCTCCAATAATGAAGTCCTGAATGAACAGGTAGGGGATGTTAAATTTTCAGAATTTACTTCAATATGATCTAGTATCTTAACTGAGAGAACAACATGTACAGCATATCTACAGCATATCAATCATGGAGACAATAATGCAAGCACACAAGAGACACAAAGATTTACTTGGGGAAAACCATAAAGGTGAAAAACCCCAATAACTTCCTCAGAGATAGATAGAGCAATGATACAACCAACCAAGAGAGATAGCCATAACCTAGCAGCAGATCCTCCTCCTCCATAAGTGCGCCACTCCTCCTTGAGTGCATGTGTGAGAAGTGAGTGAGTAAATAGAGTGCCTCCCGCACTCTATTTATACTTGACTTGACTTGCCTTTTTACCTAACTCATGTAGGCTCGAACTTTACCACATAACATAGTGCTGAGTGGGCCGACCCCCAATAGGGTGGTCTAATAACCCTTTGACCCACATGGCCGACCCCCAATAGGGTGGTCTAATAACCCTTTGACCCACATGACTTATACAGGGCCGACCCCAAACAAGGTGGTCTAATAACCCATCAAGTATAAGTTACGACACTTACAATATAAATAACGACACGTCCTTATAAAGGAATAATACCATCTCTACAGGAATACAATATACATATATGTGAAATACATTCCGAAGTTACATATACATCAACACTCCCTCTTAACTAGGAAGGTATTTCTCAGCACAGTTCTTCTAGCACAAGTCATCTTCTCTGGATCATCGTCACTGGATAATCGTCATTGAGTCATCATCATCGTCACTGCTGCTGCTATCTCAATCAATCTCTGAATCTACTCGTCATAGGAAGTTCTACAGAGCCAGTCCTTTTTCATACTGGATGTAGGCCCACCACCTGCAGGTCTTCGTCATCACTGGCCATACTGTGGAATCCTCAGGACTTATTACATGCGTCACAAAACCTCGAAAGAGCATCCCAGGATGTTATGGGTACACAACTCCAACCTGTAGGATCTCCCAGGGCGCTATTACATGTGACCCCACCTCAAAACCTTGAAAGAGCATCTCAGGATGTTACGGGTACACAACTCCAACCTGAAATCTCCCAGGGCACAAATTACATGTGGTCCACCACAAAACCTAGCAAGAGCATCTCAGGATGTTACGGGTACACAACTCCGACCTGCAATCTCCCAGGGCACAAATTACATGTGGTCATGGCAAAACCTCGAAAGAGCATCTCAGGATGTTACGGGTACACAACTCCGACCTGAAATCTCCCAGGGCCCAAATTACATGCCATAGGACAAAACCTCTCAAGAGCATCTCAGGATGTTATGGGTACACAACTCCGACCTGAGATCTCCCAGGGCACAAATTACATGTCCTCCCAGAGCAATGTCTTGAAAGAGCATCCCAGGCTGTTACGGGTACACAACTCCGACCTATAGGATCTCCCAGACATGCTCATCTGCACAACCTGATCCACGGCCACAGAGTATCAACCTGATACTCACCATACATCATCCTGATGTACTCATGATCATCCTGATCATCATCACTGTAACGTCCTGCTGCATGTCATCTGGAGCAACATCCTGAAGCTCATCATCCATGATCATCCTGATCATCATCACTACAACATCCTGCTGCATGTCATCTGGAGCAACATCCTGAAGCTCATCATCCATGATCATCCTGATCATCACTGCAACATCCTGCTGCATGTCATCTGGAGCAACATCCTGAAGCTCATCATCCATGATCATCCTGATCATCACTGCAACATCCTGCTGCATGATCCACCTGATCATCAATGCATCCACCTGATGCATACCAAGTATCTACCTGATACATATCATCATACACGATCCTCCTGATCATACAATGTATCCACCTGATACATGATACATATCACCATACATGATCCACCTGATCATACAATGTATCCACCTGATACATATACAGATACATGGTCCAAGCATCCAACATGATGCATACATACATAAATGATCCAACTGATCATATCCAGCATCCAACATGATGCGTACATACATAAATGATCCAACTGATCATATCCAGCATCCAACATGATGCATACATACATACATAAAATGATCCAACTGATCATATCCAACATCCACATGATGCGTACATACATACATAAAAATGATCCAACTGATCATATCCAAGCAGAAACCAGAACATCATCCTGATGCTCATCATCCAGCGCTTACATCCACAACCATGTGAAGGATCCTCCTTCCAACATGCTTGGAATGGTTTCAGCAAATGTGTCCATCACTTCTTCCTCGAAGTGTCCTTGATCTGAAGAACGCCAAGCCTCTCTCTGAAGTACTCGAACTTCACTCTGGCTAGTGGCTTCGTCAGCACATCTGCAATCTGCTCGTCCATCACAACATACAGAAGCTTCACAGCTCCTCTCTGCACCATATCCCTGATATAGTGATATTTGATCTCTATGTGTTTCAACCTGTCATGAAACACTGGGTTCTCAGACAGCTTTACACAACTCTAGTTATCACAGAAGATACCAGTAGCCTCCAACGGGAGATCAAATAACTCAGACAGTAGCTTCCGTAGCCATACTGCCTCACAACTAGCTGAATAGGCTACAACATACTCTGCCTCAGCTGTACTCAGTGCTACGCAGGACTGCTTCCTGCTAAACCAAGATATCACACCTGATCCCATACTGAAGCAACACCCAGATGTGCTCTTCCTATCTGCAGCACTGCCAGCCCAATCTGAATCAACATAACCCTGTAGGTTAAACTTTTGATTCACCTCATACCTGAGCCCATAATCCACTGTACCCTTCAGGTACCTCAGAACATGCTTTACAGCAACCAGGTGAACACTCCTCGGATCCGTCAGGAGCTGGCTCAATGTGTTCATAGCAAAGAAAATTTTTGGTCTCATGTTTGTCAGGTACATCAAGGACCCAATCATCTGATGATACATAGAGACATCAACTGGCTCAAATGAAGCATCACATAGAAGCTTCAGATTCGATGCCATAGGTGTGGCCATGGCCTTGCAATCCATCATCCCGAACCTCTTCAAGATCTCTACTGCAGACTTCCCTTGTCCAAGGAAGATTCCATCACTCTGCCACACCTCCATGCCAAAAACAAATAGTGCATCATCACCAAGTTCCTCAACTCGAACTCGGCAGCAGGCTTCCGCTGTGTGTCGGAAATCAATCTATCCTCACCTGATACAAACAGGTCATCCAAATAGTAGTATCGCTGGATTGCCTTCCTCAACCTTGTAGAAAAGGTTGGAGTCCGCTTTATTCTTGGTAAAGCCCAAACTGGATAGAAAGCTGTCTATCCTACCATAGCAAGTTCTGCACACATATATGACTACACCATGCTGTCTTGAAATCCATCTGGTGCATCTTCTATTTCATCACTTTTATATTTCTTAATGCTGCCATCTGCAACATGCTTGATCTGATAGTTCTATTTCGAAGTCACAACAGACTTCCCTTCAGCTCTTGGGATCGCATCCCAAACATCATTCTTCATGATCGATGGATCATGGCATTCTTCCCGTATCCTGGGAACTTCAATATCTTCAATAGATATTTTGTTGCTGAACAAATGTTGTAGTTCTTCTTTTGTAGGTGATGGCATACGATCTTTCCTACACAACAAGTTAAATTGCATGATTAGAAAACATCTCATAGTTTTCAGAACAAATTCTTACACATAAAGAAATATGTCATACAGTCATGCAATTATCTTAGCCAATGCTTCAATACAACATTTATCCATATTCTATAACTTTCTAGATGCCTTCCAATCTCTACCAGAACATTGTTAAGAGTGTGCACAACTCCCAACATGTCAGCAAAGAGGTTTCATTCTAGATAAGTAGCAATGGAATGTTGTACAGTGCCATAGGCCACTTACCCATGCATATTAGGAGTTTACTGTTCATCAATGCAATTATTCTAATATGCATAATACACAACCTAATTCTAGGAACATCAGTATATACATTATTGAACAGTATTATTTGAGAAATGACAATTCAAATACTTATCTTTGTTTGTTCGTTGGGTGGACTCCCTCTGAGTCTTCGCTTCCTTGCAGGAGCTGCTGGAGTCCTAATCTGAAGTAGCTTCTTCTACACCTTTCTGTTGTGGGATGTAGAGAGATGGTCAACTCCCTCTGAATATCTGCATCCTTGCATAAACCACTGGAGTGTACTGCCTCTTGATCTTTGATTCCTGGATTACCTGTTCTTGAATCTCATATTCATCCTTGGTCCCTATGCATGCTTATCAGTATCATGAATGTGTTATCCTTGTGATCTCATATAAAATCATACATTCATTAGTATACTATTAAAACACAATAATCTCAAGCATGTATAGTCATGATCATTTTAAGCAGAAATAATAAGCATTAGCATTCAAGGTTTATGTAGGATTCTTATGGTTAGTCAAATCATAAGAAACATAACATGTCTAAACCTGTAATTACTCAAACCTATGACTCTTCAGGTTAGTTGAATCATCAATCAAGATAAGAGATATATTATGCATAAGACTTGTGATTATTCCAACCTATACCTTCATGATTCTTCTGGTTAGTCATATCATCAATTAAGGTAAGAAACATAATATGCATACAACCATGATTATTCAAACCTATGACTTCATGAATAATCATTATCAACAACAGTATAAGATCCTAACACAAGGTAGGATTCTATCTTGATATAGGAAAAACATACCTGGATTAGCATGCTAGCTATTTATGTCTAACATACTCACATGATGTCTTCTTGTTCTTCTTCAATGACTTGTGCTAGTAACCTGTATATCTCATAGGTTAACTATTACAAAACCAAGTTATACATACCTCGTAGATGGATCTTCTATGAGATCCATGACAATGGATGAATCTTTGTCCTCATGTCACCATGATCATATGTTCTTGAACTGGAACATGATTTGTCTTTCTTGGTGTACCTTTCATGTTAGTAGACAACATAAACCTCATACAACACCATAATGCATTAGTACAATCATAAGTGTCAACACCCTAAATAATGAATATCTTCTATCATGCATTCATAATTTTGTTAAGGTGATACGACAAATCTAAAAACAAAATTGTACTTAACTGTAATAACATGAAGACAAACATACCATAAACTTAATCATGGACAAATATCAAAACACACCTCGATGAGTCATACCTGTCGAGATCGCTTGTAATCTTCTTATGTAAGGCCTTAGCCTCATCTCCCTCCGAAACAGGAACTTCTTCACCTATGTAGGTGACCAATCCATTTTCTTCTAGGAATAACCCAATCCACTTGATTTGCAAGAACTGGACCTGGAGCTGGATATGGGTTTGTCAGAGAAACCCCAAAAATTCAAACTTTGAAAAACTTTCGAAAGGATATAAATATGCGCCTTGATGAGCTGATCAAATTGGTATATTCATAATTTGAAAACTGCAAAGTTTCACTCCTCAATCTTGCCTTTGAAACTTCCGGATTCACTGGACGTGACCCTGAACTGGGGTTTGATGAATCCCACTCTTTTTCCCAATCAAAAGGTTTGATCCAAAGCTCTAAGCTTCTATTTTTCTGAGGAGCTTCCGGCCGTGGTCTCAGATTTCAAAAATTCCCATTTTTACAGAAGCCCTAATTTTCCACTTTCCTGATCAAAGTCCCGAACTAGGGTCTGATCAAGCCCAGCCTTCTGCCCAACCAAAAATTCTGATTTTGGTCTCTAAATTTTTATTTTGATGAGTAGCATTCAGCCGTGGTCTCCGATTACAAAAATTCCAACTTTCTCCAAAGCCCTAAATTCCGGAAGCCATGAATGAAGGTACCAAAAAATAATTCTGTTTTGACAGAAATATGTACCTGATTGTTTCTGGTGTAACTCCGAAAGTTTTGATCCACAGGGTCCAAAAAAGTTTTCTGAGATAGCCTGACCTGTTAGCTTTCCATCCTGACAGGTCTGACCTCAATTGGATTTTCTGAGAGAGAGTTATGCCAAATGTCGCAACGTGACCTGTTTTGGGATAAAACAGAAGAGCGAACTTGTACGGCGTGCCACGTGTCATTGTTTGAACTTCGGCCTCTAAAAAAGTTTTCTGAGATAGCTCGGCCTGTTGTCTTTCCATCCTGACAGGTCTGACCTCAATTGGACTCTCTGAGAGAGAGTTATGCCAAGTGTCGCAACGTGACCTGTTTATGGGATAATACAGGAGAGCGAACGTGTACAGAGTGCCACGTGTCACTGTTTCAACTTCGGCCTCTAAAAACGTTTTCTGAGATAGTACAGACTGTGTACTACCTGTCACTTTTTACGAAATTTCATTTGGAGCTTCCTAGCCCAAGATATGACCTTTTTCCCAAGGTCACCTGATTTTGACTAAGATCTGGAAGAGGCAGAAACCCTATATTGTACAGATCATAAATCACAAAGTACAACGAATTAGAGGTTGTCCTTTGGACAAAAGGTACCTGGAGATTTAATCTTCGTCCTGTAACAATTTCAGATCCGAAAAATTCGCCAAAACGGATTTATAGCGAAAGTGCTACGATGACTGGTTTTTGCTATATCAAGCCCTAGCATCATAAGTGCAACAAGTGTCATACATGCCATATCATGCCTTCTTTCAGGCTAGCTCTGATACCATGTTAAATTTTCAGAATTTACTTAAATATGATCTAGTATCTTAACTGAGAGAACAACATGTACAGCATATCTACAGCATATCAATCATGGAGACAATAATGCAAGCACACAAGAGACACAAAGATTTACTTGGGGAAAACCATAAAGGTGAAAAACCCCAATAACTTCCTCAGAGATAGATAGAGCAATGATACAACCAACCAAGAGAGATAGCCATAACCTAGCAGCAGATCCTCCTCCTCCATAAGTGCGCCACTCCTCCTTGAGTGCATGTGTGAGAAGTGAGTGAGTAAATAGAGTGCCTCCCGCACTCTATTTATACTTGACTTGACTTGCCTTTTTACCTAACTCATGTAGGCTCGAACTTTACCACATAACATAATGCTGAGTGGGCCGACCCCCAATAGGGTGGTCTAATAACCCTTTGACCCACATGGCCGACCCCCAATAGGGTGGTCTAATAACCCTTTGACCCACATGACTTATACAGGGCCGACCCCAAACAAGGTGGTCTAATAACCCATCAAGTATAAGTTACGACACTTACAATATAAATAACGACATGTCCTTATAAAGGAATAATACCATCTCTACAGGAATACAATATACATATATGTGAAATACATTCCGAAGTTACATATACATCAACAGGGGATTGTATCTTCCCCGGACTTTGGTCCCGAAATTGAGCCGTATACTGGGTCTCTGATAATGAAGTCCTGAATGAACAGGTAGGGGATTGTATCTTCCCTGAACTTCGGTCCCAGAATTGAGCCGTAGACTGGGTCTCCGATAATGAAGTCTTGAATGAACAGGTAGGGGATTGTATCTTCCCCGGACTTTGGTCCCAGAATTGATCCGTAGACTGATGTGTCCGAGAATTGAAGATAGGACTGCATCGTCCCTGGACCTCGGTTCAAAATGTATGTGATGGGATTGCATCATCCCTAGACATGAGACTTGTCTTAAAGGTACGTGTGAGGACTTCATCATCCATGAAATGGGTTCAAAATGTACATAATGGGATTGCATCGTCCCTAGACATGAGACTTGTCTTAAAGTGATAAGGATTGATCATCCTGGAACTTGATCTAGATTGTATCATCCATGGACCTATGTCCTAAAGAGAGCGGGATTGATCATCCTGTAATATGATCGTGTGTGTTGCAGGGTATGCTGATATGTATACTTGTATTGATGAGGATACTTGTATTGATTATGGGTATACTTGTATTGATGAGGATACTTGTATTGATGATGTGTATACTTGTATTGGTGTGGATACTAATACTGATGATCTAGATAACGATGTTGTTGATCGTGTTGATCTAGATGATGATGTGGTTGATTATGTAGATCGAGATGATCCAGATGCTGTAGATCGAGATGATCCAGATGCTGTAGATCGTGATGATCCAGATGCTGTAGATCGAGATGATCTAGATACTGTAGATCGTGATGATCCATATGCTGTAGATCGAGATGATCCAGATGCTGTAGATCGAGATGATCCAGATGCTATAGATCGTGATGATCCAGATGCTGTAGATCGAGATGTTCCAGATGCTGTAGATCGAGATGTTCCAAATGCTGTAGATTGTGATGATCCAGATGCTGTAGATCGTGATGATCCAGATGCTGTAGATCGAGATGTTCCAGATGCTGTAGATCATGATGATCCAGATGTTGTAGATCGAGATGATCCCAATGCTGATGATCGTATGATGACGATGCTGATGATCGTGAGGATCCAGATGATGATGTTGTTGTAGTTGTTCGAGTGCTGCAGAAGATAAAGACTCAGTACTGAAGATGTTGATGTTCCAGTATTGAAGATGTTCCAGTAACTGCTTGAGTTACTGATGATGTTGAGAAAGCTTCCAATGATTTATAGATGTATCATGTATGATGTTGATGACTCCTTGCTCATGCAGATGCTGTTATAATATCCTTCTCGTTAAGGGGGAGTATTGAGATATTGTAACTTCAAAGAATATTATATTTGTACTTTATTATTCTGGAGATGTTTCATTGCTCCTTGAAGATCTTATTGTATATCCAGAGATGTTTATTCCTCCGTCAGATTGTGGTAACTTGGGTTATTAGACTTCCCTAGTGGGGGTCAGCCATGTATGTGTTATGTGGGTCAAAGGGTTATTAGACCACCCTAGAGGGGTCGTCCCAGTCAGTTGTAGTGGGATATTTAACCCAATGGTTAAATACGAGCGTACATGATTTGTGTAAAAGACAAGTCGGAGTAGTGTATAAATAGAGGAGGTGTATTCCTCATTTTACACACACTCACTCACTTGAGAGTGGCGCACTTCTGAGAGAGAGGTCTACTATGGAGAAGGAGGAGCTTATGCTCAGCATTACATCTTTTGTATTTGATGGTCATCTATATTGAGGAAGCTTTGCTGGGTTTTCTACCCCATGAGGGTTTCCCAGGATAAATCTGTGTCTCTTGTGTTTATGCTGAAATTGTTGTTTCTTCAGTGATCCTGTATATGCTATTATTGTGAAATGGAATGTAATGCTGCTATTTTCTATCTTAGCATATTAAATCTTAACAATGATCCTCCTCTTCGTCGATGGGCAGCCATTACACTCCGATCTGTCGGTGATTTGGTTGGTCATCGACATGATCATAGAAGAACCAAATCATATTTTCAGAATGGAAGGTTTCATCCTTCTCACATTATTGATCCATTTCAGATCAATCGGTCCTTCTTCAGAAAAGAAGGACACTTGCCTCCTTCTGGGGTGAGTGATGATATACTACATTAGCATCCTTCAGTCTATTTTGAGGGAGGGATTTCTTCCCACTGGGTTTTCCCTCTTTCCTCACTTAGTTTATTTAGATTGCTTATATGGGGTGACCTTTGGTCTCAATCAACAGGGCCCTATTTTTTAGTTTCAGTTACTACGTCTTAGTATAGCTTGAGGGGGGGTGTTGGAATATTCTCACCATCATTTTTATATTTTGCATGCCTGCATGCAAATCTGCATGTTGCATGCAACTGCATGCATCCAGTCATCATGTTGGTGGTCTCCCCAGCACCTAGAGCCTATTTTCAGCTCTCTAGAGCCTGTCTTCATCCCCTAGTAGGCCTCCTACCTACTTGATTCACCCTATTTGACTCTTCTGCATGACAAGTGTGCCTTTGCTCACCTACCACCAGTTATCATTCAGTTAGAGAACCTCATCTCACCTACCAGTTGACTAACAGTCAATTAATGCATTGATTGAGTAGTTCTTCCACTGATTGTTCATGCTAACTGCCTGTAGCTCCTAGTTAGCTAGTTCTGGAGTGCCACTTGACCTTCTGACAGTCTCATGCACCCCCCTTGGAGTCTCCATCCCTTGATTTATGCCTAGATGGTTCTGTTAGACTCAATTAGACTCAATTGATTGACTATTACCATTTATGACTGATACTTCTGATTGGATGATGTCTCCAATGTTATCCAAGCTAGACTTTGAGCATGATTCAAATGACCTCCTTGGTTAATTCGAATTCTCTACACAATTATTGTATTATTGTATTTAGTTTTCGTAGTGCCAGCTCACAGTTGATGTATGATACTGCTATTCTCCATTTTTTGTGTTCACGAGTGATTATTGAGTGCAATTCTTCTCTTCTTCTTTGCAACTTCTTGAGAGTTTATGTGAGGCTTGTTATAGCTATTATATCCTACTGTACATTATCACAACACCTAGAGGACAGATGAGAACCACCTAAATTTGTCGAAGTGTAGAAAATGGATTTAACCATTAGTTCATGGGCCAAGTTATTGATTTTGGCAATGTTCTTATTATCAGTGTCCATCAGGTCATGAATAAAATGATGCATCCAATTTTCGAGACAGTCTATGTGGACATGCATGTTGAGACCCTAAGAACCCTCCTGAAATTGCCTTTCTTCATAGTCTGAAATCCCTTGTCCCAAATGTGCCTTGGTCTTCCAGAAAAGTACTATGATCCTCGTATAGCAAGTTTCTTTGGTGAGAATTGCAGCCTCATCTTCTACCATTTTACCCATTTCAGTGATCAACTTGTTAGGACGATGCCTACAATGACATTCCTGGATCCGAGTTTCCATGTCATGAAGATGCCTTTGGATTAGTGGAGGCACCATCTATTCAAAAAAATCCTTGGCTGTCATTATCATGTATAAACCAAGGCATGTGGGAGCATTGAGGACCATACTTGTCCCTTTGCTCGGTGGTGTTAGAGAGAACCATAATTGGAACAAAGAGTGTATAGGTAAAGTGATGAGACCAACACAATGTGGGATGCCAAGCTAGGAAAGAAGAGTGGAAGCTGGATGAATGGAGGAGGAGCTTAATAGAAAGGAGCTGAAAAACCGCTTGATTACACATCTTAGACGGAAGCCAAACAAATGTATGATATGATCTTGTACAAAGATTAACAAGGGACGAGATTTCCATCAGTACCGGAGCCAAGGTCAAATCCATCGGCATGAGATGAGTTAGAGTTCTGATTGCTCGCATGCGTGAGTCAGGAGTGCCAGTTTGAACCGTAATGTTACATTCGTTTTACTATCAACCTTCTTTAGGTCTCAGACAATACAACCTCCCGATGACTTTCCTTTCATGTTGTCGCAAAGAAGGATCATTAACAGGGCACTTGGCCATGCGGAGGACACCCAACATGGGTGATTATTATAATAATTTATTATATAATATATTAATTTTTTAATGTCATTCACTGTTGTCAACATTAATTTATTTTATAATGAGTAATGTTTTATGATTTATTTCAAGGAAATACTACTATAATAAAATTATTTTGTTACATTTTATTAGATTTTTTTTAAATGTATGTGTATTACTTTGTAATGAAATATTTTATTTTAAATTATTTTTGTGTATCTCTTACATTGAATTTATGTGAATATATTATTATTATTTTTATTAAATTATAATTTAAATGTTGTATTTATTAATGAAATCTATTTATATTGTTTTTAATTTATAAGTTTATAAATAATAAAAATATATTTTATATTATTTTTATTTTTTAAATAATTATTGTATATATATAAAAAAAATTTATAAAATTTTAAACAATTAAAAAAAATGTAAATATTTACTATATTTATATATATTTATTTTTATAAAATTATTTTAATTTACATATATGAAAAAAAGAGAACAATCATGTAACACTTCATTATATTCACTTGTATAACTTTATGATAATGATCTATTATTTTATATGTAGATTATATATTGACCATCATAGATCCATCTTAAATTGGTATCTATCAAGCATCGAGAGGGATCCAATTTCTTGAGGTGTATTTCTTTTTTTACATTTTTAATTAGTTTTCATAATATTTGACTCCACAAGAATTTTTTTAGTTATTTTTTAATCGAAAGTTTTATTAGATGTAACGCTACATGAACATCTCCCCCATACTAGGCTATAGAGCACCTAGTTTCTTTCGGTGCAAATACTAAGTTGATTTCTTTGGTGTTTGAAAGAATTGGGAGATCAGTTCTAGCTAGGGTTGAAAACCGGGGTTTGCACTCTCAAGATATGTTCTTGGTTCAGGTTATGGAAGAATGGTGTGGCCAGCTAGTGATCGACTGGGAGGAGTCATGGTATGACTCTAAAATATTATGTACGGATGATGAGTTAAAATACAAGATGGTTCAGACTGTAGGTGGAGGCATTTCACCATTCCTTCGAACGAAGTGTGAAGCAGAAAGCAATTGGGGAACAGAGCATGTGTCATGCAGCCAAAAGTTGCTATCATAGGACAGTCATTTCACACGTTTTATATCAATTCAAGCACCGGTGATGATCTTAGCAGCATGTCCTTTAGGGTCACCTTCGAATGAGTGTGGGAGGCGGAATGGTATTGCACCCTCCACCTTCCGGTATGATTGGATACCGAGGATGCTGGGAGCTATCTCTTATGCACCTTCCTATCAACCTGTATTGGGATTAGAGGGCTCAGGATTGGAATGCAGTCATATGCCGACGCATGCAATCCATAAATCATCCCTAGTAAGTATGATGACTGTCGTCAATCAAGTTTTCTATCCATGCATGTAAATAAGGAGGCCCGGATGAAGGATATCTTCCATGATATCACTGATTCTAGGTTTAATTATGATGATCGTCGGGGTGGTGGAATTATTAGAAGAATCATTGGGTTTGAAGAATAAGTAGCTCGGGTATCTCTAAAGGAAGGGGTTTCGCCGCACAAACTCAGCAAGAAGAAAAAGATGGTGCTCTCATCCAAGTGAAGTAGAAACGAGTTGGTCGTGGGGAAGGATATAATGACTATGTAAATCCCATGATTTGTGAGCAATATTCTCATAGGTAAATTTTGTGGAAAAATTTTCAGAAAGGAAGTCATAAATGTAGTGGATGGATTGGTTTCGAATTAAAGAACCTTTGGGATGCAGAACGTATCTTGCACAGAGTCTAGCTTAATGGGAAACTAGTGCTTGATTTTAAACCATGGCATCCACTATTCGACCCCAGGAAGGACTCGCTAGAATCCTTTTCTACATGGATCAAATTTCCATGTTTTCCACCAGATTTTTGGTCGACAGAAGGATTCATTGCCATAGGGGACTTTATTGGGAAACTCATAGCTATTGATGCAGGCTTATTCAACTCGAATGGACGGTATGTGGAAAGAGTTCTTGTGGAGGTTGATGCTCGGCATGGATTATTTGAGTTCGTTGATTTGGTGGCTGGCGAATTCATATTCACCCAACAACTGGACTATTTGAACATGCCCTTCAGGTGTGCACATTCCCACCTCTATGGGAACATGGTGGCAAACTGTTCATTAGAATTCAAAATAAAGGTTTGGAAAAGAAAGGACCATCCATCTAAGGAAGAAAGTGTTTCTTAATACTTAAATGACACAGGTACAAAACAAACAGAAGGGGAAAAGGTGGCAGATGTAGATATGCAAGAGGAGGATGTAATTCAAGATGTGATCTTGCTAACGAATGTTCCCGTTTCTGAGGTGAAGGCTCCCTCTCTAAATGAGTTAGTGGAGGTCCTGGAGATGTCAAGCAGTCAGATGGAGTCTCTGGTGGAGCTTTGGAAAGGACGTGAGTCCAAGATGAAAATGAGAGGGAATATCAAGAGCCAATATTCACTAGAGAAGGAGAGGAAGTCAATTGAAAAAAAAGATGATGTGATTTTAAGGGAAAACCAGGCTAGGGAAGTAGGCCGGATAGATCCAAAGCAGAAGGAGGATTCAATAATTGGGTTGGAAAGTGCTTCTCGGCAACAAGAGAAATAAAAAATGTCACTTTCATCATATAGGGTAAGTCTTTTCTTAGGGAGTAGTTCGTGAGGCCCATATTTTCTTCGCTCAAGCATGAAAGGTATCCTCGAGGCAGGTGGGTTAGGAATGGAGGAAACCATTTGCACTATGCGAGGTAAGGCATGGAGAAAATTGCACTTTGCACCATGCTAAGGAGAAACCAAGACAAGAAATATCTCAAGGTTGTCAATTAAACATCACGAGAAGGAAACACCCCTTGGGTGTTCGTAAATGAAGTTTTCGTCAATTAATTTTCAAGGATTAGGAGGGAAGGCCAAAATTAGAGCCGTCAAGAATCTAGTAGATTTGGAAAATACACATTTTGTTACGACACGACAGGAAATGATGATGGAAGGGAAGTAGTGATTGAAAAATTGAATGGATTTAATCAAGAGAGTAATTAAAAAAGTGGTTTTTTTTTTTTTTCATTTGTGGAAGACATTGATTCCAGGGGTGGGGCTATTTGAGTCCAAGTACAAATAATATGGTTGAATTTAAAGGATTGTTCTCCCTTCTACCTCAAGTGATCAACTGAAATCCTTAGGAGCTATAGGTTTATGGGGATTGAAGGCTAGTTATCAATTGTATAACAAGCTTGGCAGAGTTCGATAATATTTTTATTGGGTCATTAGTTGTTCAATTGAAGCAGGTTGGAAGGCTCATTCGTGGAGTAATATATCACAGTTATCAAAATAGAGTTTGGACTTGCATACCTTCCAAGGAGGTACATTGTTGAAAATTTTGGACATCTCTTTAGAAAAATTTTGTGATCCACCATAGTGGAAGATCTTTGCTCCCTAATGTAGTCAAAGGCCTCCTTTTTTTTGTTTCCTACTAACGGAAAAATTTGCTAAAACACTCTTGTAGATCAAGATTTTTGTCATTGTATAAGCATCCCAAAGATGGATAGAACTCTTTGTTGATTTTTCCAAGTATGGTCGTGAAGATTGTATTTTTGACAAATGAATAGAAATACGTTTTTTTCCGGAAAAAGATAATTATGCCATACCTCTAAAATATTTGGACAACTTACTTTCCAAACACAATTGTAAACACAAGTCTTGATTCCTCTAAATTTGGATTGTATTTTATATTATCAAAGCATATGCTTAGTGACATAAAAGTGTTTTGTTGCATAAATGCGTGTTGTTGTTTTACAAATTAGAATAAAATATTTTTATTTAGATATATATTGTAAAATTTGTAGAATTGATTAGATTGATGTTCTAAATAATATATGTTTTTATAAAAAAATTACGGGATTATAATATATTCATTTAAAATGCAATACAAATTTATTTTAATATAAAATATTTTATTAAATTATAAATATTTTTTATTATTATACTAAAAATGTAAATAGTTAAATTGTTGTTATTCTATTTAAATAATTTTTTTTATTATACCAAATGATGTAAATAGTTAAATTGTTGTTATCATATTTAAAATATCTTACATGATTATAGTGAGCTTATAGTGAGCTAGATATTTTACCATTCAATATGTCAAAAATAATCAAGTATAAGATTAAATTAATTCATTTTGTATGTATAATATCTCTAAATTTAAAATAAATTTCAATATCATAAATTTTAATTTCTCTTCATCAAACTTTGGAATCATTACAAATTGTATTTTAATATTAAAAATATTTCATATTTTTTTAGTGGGAACTAATCATACAATCATCACTAAAGGAATTAGTTGTAAGTTTTATTTAATAACTTTCATCTCAAATTAGATATTTATAACATTTAGTTGGTACCAAAATAATAAATGACATGTTAAAAATTTACATTTAGCTATTCATGAGAAGGTATGGCGAGAGTCATATGTATTGTCAAACCATTACATAGTCAACAAGAGCATCATGTCACTTACAAGAATAGATGCTCGATTGGGAGAGTACCAGTGATTCCTTCTAACCACCCAAGCTACATCAAAATTTTGAATTTATTTTATTTTATTTTGCTTCAGGGCTGGTGCAAGGTAATGATACCCAATTATGACACCTTAGTTGCAATGACATTCTGGAAAAATAGAAATATTATCATTAAAATGAATTATTAGAGGTACCTACAAAATTTTTTCTGATTAGGTGTAAAAAGCTGAAACGTAGAAAAACGGATGACCTTCCGGAATATATAACTTTTATTTATGGAAAAGTGGTATAACCACCCCAAAATGTCATTATTTGAAGATTGGTATGTTATTTTTTTTCTAAAACATAATGCACATGTTTTTGTTGACCTACCTGTTTGCTATGTAAATTTTCAATTTATGAGAAAAAAAATATGTAGAGGCATAGGCAATAGACAAATCTTTTGCAGAGCTATTTTTCCAAAATTTTAAAAGTTAATTTTATATTGTTTTTTAAATTGCCAAAGTCAGTGAAGCCCTAAAAGGACATGGTCAAGTTTTAATCCACCATATCGTGGTCTAAAAAAATCAAAATGCATTTTCTTTTTAGGTTGTAGGTATTTTCGTGCTCTTATGTGCGTTCTTTTTAAAGTGAATTAAAAATAGAGAACAACAGATCTATTAAAAATATATATATTTGGAATCTGCACATAGAGCTCGACAAGTGCGTGCAATTTCATCTGCAGTGCACTCGTGGAGCTTATGCAGAACTAGCTGTGAAAAATAGGAAGTTGCAGTGTTTGATGTGTTCTGCCATAAATCATAGATAAGTCAGACCGAGCCTAAAGGTGCAGTCAGAAGCTAATACCAAGCCTGCAAGGGTGCCAAAAACAATTTGAATTCAGACACGCGTGCGCGCACAGAAGCGTGCACGCGCTATAGCGTGTGAGCATATAGCCCACGTGCACTTATGTGCACGCATGCATTGTTGTTTTACATGTTTATTTTTTATCTATCTATCCCTAACGAGCCCCCCTCCCTATCTATAACCCACCCCTCTTCCCTTCCTATCCACCCAATCCCCCCTACTCTATTCCATAAGGGTATCCATTGCGCTAGATGTATCAAAGTCTTGGGGACTTAGGGAATTGGACATGGTCAAGGGAGGATACCTAAGACTCGAGCCTTAAAGGAATCTTATATCCATCTAGGGCTAAGAAGGTTACCTCCACCAACTAGACATGGCCTCTAGAGGTATCATTGTATTGTGATTGAGGATGGAAGTGCCATTAT
>BSBM01001060.1:245000-254499 GCA_027924585.1 Larix kaempferi
TTCAAAGGACCGAAGTCCAGGGACGATCCAATTCCCATTCTTGGAGACACCATGTTACGGATCAATTCAAGGGACCAAAGCCCGGGGACGATCCAATCCCCATTCTCAGAGACATCTCATGTCTATGGCTCAATTCAAGGGACCGAAGTTCGAGGATGATCCAATCCCCACATGTCCACCAAAGACTTCATTTTTGGAGACATATGTCTACGGTTCAATTCAAGGGACAGAATTCTGGGGACGATACAATCCCCACATGTCCACCAAGGACTTCATTTTCGGAGACATATGTATACAGTTCAATTCAAGGGACCGAAGTCCGGGGACAATCCAATCCCCACATGTCCATTAAGGACTTCATTTTTGGAGAGATATGTCTACGATTCACTTTAGGACTGAAGTCCAAGGATGATCCAATCCTCACATTATCCTCATTAATACAGGTACAAGTATCCTCATCCATACAAGTACATCAATTAATACATGTACATATATCATCAATACAAGTATTCTCATCAATACATCAATACATGTAATAATACAAGTACTCTCATCAATACATCAATATGTAATAGTACAAGTATCCTCATCAATACATCAATATGTAACAGTACAAGTATCCTCATCAATACATCAATATGTAACAGTACAAGTATCCTCATCAATTCATCAATACATGTAATAATATAAGTACTCTCATCAATACATCAATACATGTAATAATACAAGTACTCTCATCAATACATCAATATGTAATAGTACAAGTATCCTCATCAATTCATCAATACATGTAACAGCTGTCATCAATAAGTAATATCAGTATTCTAAGTATAAGTATCCTAAATCTAAGTGATCTAAGCATATATAAATATCTAGGTGTAATAAACAGGTACCCTCATCATCGACCTTGCTGTCGATGAGGTCAATCTCATTATCAGTGACTATATCACTCCCCCTTTCGAGGAGGGTCTTTCTGAACTACACCAAGCTTGTCTCAGAAATATTCAAATTTCACTTGAGACAGAGGTTTGGTCAATATATCAGCAATTTGTTCCTTAGTGCTCACATATTCAAGTTTCATAGCTCCTCTCTGCACCATATCTCGTATGTAGAAATATCGGATCTCTATGTGTTTTGACTTATCATGGAATACTGGATTTTCTGTCATCTTAATACAACTTTGATTGTCACACATGATCATTGTGGGATCCATTTCTAAGTCAAACACTCCGAATAATAGTTTCCAAAGCCACACTACTTCACAACTAGCAGAGCAGGCAGCTATATATTCTGCTTCAGCAGTACTAAGAGCCACACTAGATTGTTTCTTGCTGAAACATGAGATCATGGCAGATCCAAGACCATAGCATCCACCTGATGTACTCTTTCTGTCTGAAACACTTCCTACCCAATTAGAATCTGAGTAACCATGTAATCTGAGTTCATGACTTCCAAGATAATATAGACCAAAATCTAATGTACCCTTTAGATACCTCATTACATGCTTTGCAGCTATTAAGTGAACCTTTCTAGGTTCTACTAGATACTGGCTTAGGGTATTTACAACAAAGCATATGTCTGGTCTACTATTTGTTAAGTACATCAGTGACCCAATGATTTGTCTATATAGAGTCACATCTACTAATTCTGAAGAGTCATCAACTAATAACTTCAAGTTGGAGTCCATGGGAGTGGCCATGGCTTTACACTCCAACATATCAAATCTTTTCAAAATTCCCATAGCATACTTAGCTTGATTTAGAAAGATTCCTTTTGGTTCTTGCCATACTTCTAGACCTAAGAAGTAGTGCATTAATCCGAGATCTTTCATCTCAAATTCTGAAGAGAGCTTCTTCTTGCATTCTATAATTTGTTTCTCATTTCCAGTTAGAAACAGATCATCTACATATAACAATAGTATAACAGGTTCATCATCCATCACTTTGAGATAGAGATTAGGGTTAGCTTTACTCTTGGTAAAGCGCATGCTTTTTAATAAATTTTCAATCCTTTTGTACCAAGCTCTCGGAGCTTGCTTCAATCCATATAATTCCTTTTTCAGTTTGCATACATGTGTTCTCCCATATTTAACCTCAAACCCTTGTGGTTGCTTTATGTACACTTCTTCTTCAATTACACCATTCAGACAAGTTGTCTTAACATCCATTTGGTGTAATTTTCACTTCATCATAGATGCAATTGCCATGATAGTTCTAATTGAAGTGTACCTAGCAACTAGTGCAAATGTTTCTTCATAGTCAATTCCCTCTTTCTGAGAGAATCCTCTGGCTACAAATCATGCCTTGTATTTTTCAATGCTACCATCTACAACATGTTTTATCTTGAAAATCCATTTGGAAGAAACCACACTTTTATCTTTTGGTTTGGGAACTATATCCCAAACATCATTTTTCATCATTGACTGATATTCTTCTGTCATTGCTTCTACCCACTCTTTCTTCTGAGCTGCCTCTTCATAGCTAGTACGATGTTGATCCACAAGATCACACATCAAGTCCACATAGTTGGATACTAGCTTTGGTTTCTTTCTCTAGTGGAGCCTTCAGGAGCTCCATATTTTTCAGCTCCTTGAATAATGTCTCTAGCCCATGCTAGCCTTCTTTTCTTAGATAAGTTTGTAATAGGGGGTTCTTGTGGTTCCAACATGTCATGATCCTCTGGTGTATCATCTTCAATGATGGGCACAGCTTCTGTGATTCTAGGAGGTGTATCTTCTTCATAGATTTCTTCAAGTTGGCACTTCCTAGATTTCTTGAGAGCTGCTTCTTCATCAAATGTTACATCTCTACTTATTTCCATATGATGAAAACCAAGTATGTAAATTCTAAAAGCTTTGGATGATTCACAATATCCAACAAATATTCCCTTCTTACCAGAAGAATCCAACTTGGTTCTCTTTTCTTTTGGAATGTGAATGTACATAGGACATCCAAATATTTTGAGATGACTTACCTCGGGCTTCTTTCCTGTGAACACTTCTTCTGGAGTCTTGAATTCAAGAGCACTATGGGAAAGTCTATTTTGTACATAGACTGTTGTCCTAGCTACTTCATCCCATAGATACATGGGTAGATCTTGGTCATGTATCATAGTCTTTACAAATTCCATGATAGTTCTATTATTTCTCTCAACAACCCCATTTTGTTGGAGATTGTAGGGAGTGGTTAGTTCCCTTTTGATTCCAGCTTCCTTACAAAAGTCTTCAAAGTCCTTTGAAGTATATTCTCCGCCATTATCTGTTCTGAGAATCTTGATTTTCTTTTCTAGGAGGTTTTCTATTAAGGCCTTGAACTCTTTGAATTTTCCAAAGACTTCATTCTTACCTTTTAGAAACTATATCCAAGTCTTCCTTGAATAGTCATCAATGAATGAGAGATAGTATTAAAACCCACTTAGGGATGTGGTGGGAATTGGTCCACATACCTCTGAATGTATAAACTCCAGAATGTTCTTAGTCTTTGTTTCACTCTTCGGAAAAGGATTCTTGACATTCTTCCCTTTTTCACATCCTTTGCATGTTCCATTATGATCAACCTTCAAGTCTGGTAATCCTATGACCACCTTGCTCACATAGGGTAGGGCCTTGTAGTTAATGTGAGCAAGCCTTATATGCCATAGTTCACTGGGACTAGTGGTTTCATGGACAAGGGCATCTTCTAGGTGACCCTTGAGTTTGTAAAGACCTCCTTCTTCTTCACCAATAACAATTGCATCCTCAATTGATTTTCCTTTGGGACACATAAGTACTTGTACATCAATAAATGCAATTCTAAAGCCTTTCTTATCTAGTGCTGAGATAGAGAGTAGGTTCTTCTTCAAACCTAGTACATATAAAATTTCTTTCATCTTTAAAGGTGTTCCAAAATCAAGCTTGCAGCTTGCTTCACCAATTCCCTTGATGGGATATTGATAATCATCTCCTAGAGATACCTTTTGTGTAGAAGATTTTTCTTCAAGTCTTGAGAGAGTTTTCTTTTGACCTATCATGTGCTTTGAAGCACCAATATCAATGAGCCATGTACCTTCTCCTGGATACATAGATCGAGAGAGTGCAGAGAATAGGACATATTCTTCTGGATCTTCTTTCTTTACTATAGATCTTTTCTTTCGAGGCCTTTCCTCTTCTTCCTCTTCTTCTTCTTTTTCTTCTTCTCCACTATCATCTTCTGCCATATGTGCATGGTGTCTTTTGTGGACAAACTTCTTCTTCTTTTGTGAAGTACAAAATGTGGCAATGTGACCTAGTTTAAGACAATTGAAACACTGGACTGTGGAGAGATCCTTTTCTGAGTTGGGTCCTCTTCTCCTTTTAAATCTAGGGAAGGGTTGAGATCCTTTGTAGCCAACATTCTTGAAGTGACCCTTTCTTCTTGTTTTGGTGTGAGTAGCCAAAGGTTGGTCATCCTCTTTGAGAAGGGATTCCCTATTGGCTACCCTAGCTTCTTCTTGAACACAATCCTCCCATACTACATCAAACTTCATACTTTCTTTTCTAGCACACATAGTTTGAATAAATGATTCCCAAGGTCTAGTGAGACCATTTAGAGCAGTCATTACAAGTTCATCTTCATCAAGAGTATCTCCAATAGCATCTAGTTGTTCCTTGATTTGGGAAACCCTTGAGAAGTAGTCGTGAATGGATTCTCCTTTATTCATCTTGGTACTCTTCAACTGAGTTCTTAGGTTCATCTTCCTATTGATGTTCTTTCCTTCATACATTCTTCCTAGGGCATCATACATTTCCTTTGGAGTCTTCTTGGATGCCACTTGGGGAATCAAGTGGTCTTTAATAGAATCAACAATGATTCTCTTTGCCTTAATCAAATCCTTCCTATGATTCTTTTTAGATTCATCTCCTTCAGGTTCTGCAACTTCATCCTTGATATATTGAGCAAGATCATTCTCTTCAAGAATGAGACCAATTCTGTATTTCCATGCTTGGAAATTCTCTATACCTTCAAGCTTGTCTTCAAGCTTAGTGCTTGGAGCCATCTTCTCTTGGGGGAGTCCAAGAGATAAGAGATAGAGTAGTACTTACCCGGAAACTTTAACTTCTCACTTTTCCAGATCTGCAACAGAATTTCTGGTTTATCGCACTTTTGGTAAAACTAGGGTTTGACTTTTCGAGAGTTCTACCCAACCAAAAACCTCGATACAAGGATCAAAAGATAGATCTTTAGGAGGCTTATTCAACCATGCAACCATAAATCCAAAAAATACTAAATTTTGCAGAAACCCTAATTTGGGAGAGAGAGAAAGAGAGAGAAAGATAATTTTACCTTGCGAAAGATGTTCTATTCAGGCTAGCTCTGATACCATGTTAAGTTTAAACTAATTTGACTAGCAAGATCACTGAAAGAAACATAATCACAAGATATACAAAGATATTACCGTGGGAAACCCTCATGGGGTAGAAAACCCAGCAAAGCTTTCCTCAATAAGATGATCAACCAAAATACAAGATGTGCTCCAAGACTTGACCTCCTTCTCTACCTCCTATGCAGACCTCTCAAACACAAGTGCACTACTTTCTGAGTTGAGCAACTTTTAGATAAGTGAGGAGCAATCTCCTCTACTTATACTAGTTCCCGAATGACCAAAAACCCTAATGGGGCCGACCTCTCCTAGTGAAATCTAACAACCCCTAAATAATAAACTTAGGGCCGACCCCCACATGGTGGGTCTAATAACCCTGGTTACCCCAATCCATTGGAGGAATAAACATCTCCGGATACATAATAGAATCACCTCGGAGGGATGAACCATCTCCGGAATAATAAAGTACAAATATAATATTATTAGAAGTTACAATATTCAACAGATGATGATGATGATGATGAAGATGATGATGATGAATAAAAATATAATGGTGATGATGATGATGATGATGATGATGATGATGATGAAGACGACGACGACGATGATGATGAGGATGATGATGATGAGGATGATGATGATGATTATGATGATGATAATGGTGGTAGTGGTGGTGGTGATGACGACAACAACGATGATGATGAAGATGGTGATGGTGATGATGATGATGATGATGATGATGATGAAGATGACGATGATGATTATGAAGATGTTGTTGATGAGGATGAGGATGAGGATGAGGATGAGGATGAGGATGAGGATGAGGATGAGGAAGAGGGTGATGACGATGATGATGATGATGAAGGAGATGACGATGATGATGATGATGATGATGATGATGATGAGGATAATGGTAATGACGATGAAGATGATGATGATGATGATGATGACGGTGATGATGATGAAGATGAAGATGATGAAGATGAAGATGATGATGATGAAAACCACAAAGATGGTCATGACGACGACGACGATGATGATGATGATGATTATGATGATGATGATGATGATGGTGATGATGAAGATGATGATGATGATGATGATGGTGATGATGAAGATGATGATGATGATGATGATGATGATGATGATGATGATGATGAAGACGACGACGACGACGACGACGATGATGATGATGATTAAAATGATGATGATGATGATGAACATGAGGACGATGATGATGATGAGGATGATGATGAATATGATGGTGATGATGATGATGATGATGATGATGATGATGATGGCGAATATGATGATGATGATGAAGATGAAGTGATGATGATGAATACCATGAAGAGGATGGTGATGACAACCACAACGATGATGATGAAGATGATCATAATGATGATGATGATGATGTTGATGAAGAAGAAGATGGTGATGATGAATATGTTGACGAAGATGATGATGATGATGATGATGATTGTGGTGGTGGTGATGACGAAGACAACAAAGATGATGAAGATGGTGATGACGATGATGATGATGATGATGATGACGATGATGATGATGATGATGAGGAGGAGGAATATGTTGTTGTTGATGATGATGAAGATAAAGATGATGATGATGATGAAGACCATGAAGATGGTGATGATGACGACGATGATGATGATGATGACGATGATGATGTTGATGATGATGATGAAGAAGATTTTGATGAAGATGTTGTTGTTGATGCTGATGATGATGAAGATCATGAATATGATGGTGATGACTAGGACAATGATGATGATGACGAAAAACATGAATCTTACCTATCCAATGCACTTGTTGATCACTTGGTGTATGGGTGAGTGAGGCTCGGTTGGTTGGGTGAAAATAGAACAAATCCGCCCCGTTTTTTTAATTAGCTTAACATAAGCGTGTGGCGCGCTTTTGAGCATGTGCGCACTATAGCACGTGCTCACTTTTGAGCGCGTGGCGCGCTATAGCGTTTGCTCACTTTTGAGCACGTGTGCGCTTTAGCGCATGGGAGTTATTGAGCGTGCATGCGCCCCAGTTCGGTACCACACCTAACAACGCTATGCGCGCATCCTTAGGCATGTACGCACATCTATTTTTTTCCCCCCGCTAGCGCGGCCTCGTTGCAACACTTTTGGGGAGCATCTTTGTGCACCCACCCTTCATTTCTTGTTATAATTTTCTTTTCATTTCCATGTCTATAGTAAATGTATATTTTCTTTAATATTTTAAGTATTAAACATATTTAAATTTAAATTTAACAAAAGATGTAATTGAAATTTTTGAAATTGATTTTTCAAAATTCTAATAACATTTTGTTTTCCTTAATATGAGATCTAATTATAATTTTAAATCATATTTGGTTATATGTATATGATTAAAGTATAGTGTTATCTTGTGAAGACTATTTAGTTTTAAAATGTGACGTGTGAGTTAAAATTGTTTTAGATTGGCTAAATTATAGATACTCTTCCTTTTTACAAACCATGAAGTACTATTTTGAAGTGAAAATGTCTATCCTTGAATATTATATATATAGCATTTTACTCAAATTTAAGAGTTATTTAGATCAATGTAGTTTAGTATACCTGAATTTTAAGTATAAAGATATTTCAATGTTAAAGAAAGATTAATTTTAGGAGGTAAAACACTTTCTCTTTTATATAAAAGCTAGATACACATACTATAATTTTATTCTTGAATTATTTGCATAAAAATGTATCATTCAAATCACATAACTTAATTTAACAAAAGTGAACTTTTAAAGATTTAGAAAATAAAACAACCAATATTTGAATTAAAAGATGTCTTTGAGTCAAAATTAGATTTTACAAAAACACAGACAAACACGTTGGATGTCACTAAAGCTATTTAATACTTGTATTTGAAGAAAGAACTAAACAAAAAAATGGGATCACAACCAATTAGCTACTTAATACTCCCCATTTGAAGAAAAGTTTGATCAAAAACCATTTGAAAAATCATATAAGCATAAGAGTTGGAAATTATACATTTACTTAGTTTTGTAAATCATTGAAATTTGATGTCCTATTTTGTAAAACAATAATAAATATAATGTGCATATTTAAATGTTGGTTTTTATTTGACATTAATTTTAAAGTTATAAAAAAAGATAAAAAAATTTAAATCAAAATACATTTAATATATAATTCGAGTATTTTTCATAAATATGTAAAAGCCGTTTGCATTTGAAAAACAAACTGATTTACATTAAATGAAATTTTGATTCCCTAAATTTTATTTTCATCCCAACCTTATCATACCTAATACCTTGATGCACTTATTTTTAGATATAGTGTATATTGATGTTCATAGTAGTGATATAGTGTACATTGATGTCCATAACTTAGTGTTATATATGGATATGAGTTAATATATCAAGTACACGAGACATTTTTTAAATATTAATATTTAAAAAAAAAAAAATTTAATTTTTATTATAAAATATGTTAAATTTAATTACTTTGGTGCTCCTCATAGAATTACAAGTTGATTCAACTAATAATTAGGACAAGGTCTCTATATTTCCTATAACCTTTGGATCTCACATTTCTTAATTATTGTTATTTTATTAAAACTTGTATTTTAAGTTAAGTTATGTGTAAATAAATCTATGTTGCACACTATGGTTGTTTAATATAATGTGAAACTAACGAGGGATTTTTTTTAGTTGATTAATGGGTGGCTGCCATTCACCCATGTTTACAACCATCATCCGTCATGTTATTCCTCCGTGCTGCATTCAAATCCTGACTAGCCGGATTACTGGAATATTATGGAATAACTGGGAAATGAATAAAAGCATTACAAGTCTGACTAGCCGTTAAAATCAAAGGAATGATGTATGCCTGTGTATGTTGTATTCATTGTGTTATGGGGGAGAAAGAATCAACAATCAGAGGGAGGACCATCCAAAGTCATTAGCTAAATTTGATCAGGTTTCGTTAGATTCTTTAATTTTTTATTTGTCCATTCATGGAATGAGATGGGATTTTGATGAAACAGGGAAATCACTGATGGGTTTGTGTATGCAGCAGGCTGGTCGGGTATGGTGTAAGGCTATCCCTGGCTGTGATCGGATTTTGAGGGTGGTATGGTGTAAGGCACCTCTGTTAGGTCT